>WHYT01017251.1:525729-541372 GCA_009806455.1 Tetrax tetrax
CTGTCTTGGTGTGACACTTCTCCCCAGGGTACCTGCCCAGTAATGTGCTGTGTCCCCAGAGGCAGCATATCGCAGAAGTGGGTGACACCAGCACAGCATCCAGTTCTAGGAGAGGAAATGCTTCCTGAAATGGAAATTTTTCTCAGTGAGCTGTTGCAAAAAGATGTAGGGACAAACAAAAGGAAACTGCTACATGTCATTCAGAAAGCCTGTGGACTTTCCTTGCCAGCTCCCAGAGGACAAGCAGATGATAAAGCCCCTGTTCTTAGGACCTAAGGTTCCCTGAAAGGACAATCCATGGGATTTCCTTGAACTGTTACATCTGCCAGTAGGGCAATCCTCTGCATAGCCTTCCAAGGACACAAACCTGCCACAACTCAAGAACCTGAGTTCCTCATCCAGGAACCCACCTCCTTCTTGCATCTCTGTATTCAGCACACCTGCAGCTCAAACCCCAGCTTCCTTCCTCTTTAGGCAAGCGAGGACTCCCCTTCTGAGAGGAGATTTTTCATCAGAAAATGTGAATATGGTGTAAGCTCCATATAACAGTGCTAGTTTCAAGCAAACTTGATCAGAAAGGAGCGTCTCTGCACCAGGTCAGGGGGCACATTTGTTCTAGTGGTTAAGGTGGTCACCCAGGCTTCGGGCCAGTTCAGATCCCAGTTTGCCAGTGGGGTCAGAAGCATGCTCCATGCAAGCCATTGCTGCGAGGTGATAATACTCCGATCCTCAACTCAATATGGAGTTGTTCTTCTTTATGTAAATAATCCAGCATCTTTCAGTCCAGAATGCCTGCGTAGCCTCGGGGTAGGCAGTCTCTTCCAGCTATGTCTGGTAAAGGGCCCTCTCCTTGCCGCGGGGGCTTGAACCAGTGTCCCTCAGGTGACACTCACCACTTGGCCATACACTCTCGTGGCACAGGACAGGGAAACCCATCCCCGCACTCCTCTCATCTTTCTGTCCACATTGCCGGATAAAGACTGTGATGTCTTTTTGGTCCCCAAGCAGCCACAGGGACACATCTGGCAAAACCAAGGGCTCTTCAGCCCTCACCTATCAGCTGTGAGACCAGCAGCTTTCCCGTGGGGAGCCTGCCACAATTCCCTTGGCTATGCTCTCTTGCTTCTGGAGGATGACAGAGTGGGCAGCATCCTCCCCACCTCGCCTCTTTGCTTCATGACTTGGTGTCCATCCCTCTCCTGCATTCCTCTCCAGTGCTCACAGCCGTTCTCCCAGAGATTACTGTGTTTATTGCTTATTAATTAAGGAGATTTTAATACACCTTGTGATGGATTTGTAATGGCTCTTATCTGAATTTACAGAGAGTTGCAGAATACATAGCAGAGCTTCGACATTCTCTTAATTAGCACCCAAGCAAATAAGAGCACGGTAGATCTGGAGATGTTCAGGGCCTCACACTTTTCTTCTCAGAGCCACTGGAGATGTGAATGTAATTTCAAACAGTTACGGCTGCTTGGAAGGGCACCTCCAAGGTATTTGTCATCACTTTCAAAACCCTTATTTACTCTCTGCTGTTTCCAAAAACCCCTCTGGGAGCTGGGAAATGAATCTGTTTTCCTGTTGAAGCCCATCAGATGGACATCCTGCCTTGCTATTTTTAGGGATGCTTGTGAAGGCAGGCTGCACTCTGCTGTGTTATTTCAGTGTCTTGCTAGCCTGGAGCTGCCCACGCTGGCTGTTATCGGAGGGTCCTGGAGGAGAGACCAGCTGCACACCTTGGCTTGTTCTCTGAGCGTTCCTCTTCTGCTGGCCCCGAAGCATTTGTCCTAAACAAAGACAGATCTCTACTGGCAGCTGCAATAACTCTGCAAGAAGCTGCAGGGAACGCTCTGCAGCAGGCCACACAACCCAAGCCATTCACAGTGCTCTTCAGATATATTCCACCTCCCCAAAGCCACACTTGAAGCTGGCACAGCCCACCAAGCTACAGCGCGAACGCTGCAAAGACAGGCATGTCCACGCTGGCAGGAGCTTATGAAAACAATAGAGCCAATGTGGCATGAAAGGCTTCGGCATGGATGGTCCAGCAAGCAGGGCAAAGCCCTCCAGGGATGTGATAGAGCGTTTGGTTATTCACCTGTGCTGAAATCCATCTTCTCTGCACAGTCACTCCTGCACTGTAATCACACTGGGTTTTTGGCTCCATAGGTACCTCCCAGGGGCAGCCTGTAAACTCAATTCTTCATCTTAGTCTCCAGCCTGAGCTAGAATGGTCCTATCAGTCACTGCTGGCTTTGACAGCTGGGATTCCCTTCAGCTCCTCATCTGCTGCACATCCAGCCAAGCGGGGAGCTCCCTCCTGATGCCAACCCTGCAAGCACTCCCCTCCTCGAGGCAGCCGAGCCCTCTCCGATGCTGGCTCCCACGAGCCGCTCTCGCCGCTGTGAGACATGTCACCGCTTGACAGCTCCCACACCCAGCACCCGGCGACAGGGACATAATCCTCCTCATGTCACCCAGGAGCCCGCTCAAGTCACCAGAACATGTTCCACCCGTCGCATCACATCGGTTTGGGGCGGCTTCTGCTGACAGCAAAGCAGAGCACGTCAGCGACCAGATCTTCCAGAGCACGGGAGCTCCTGCTTGCAGGGAGCACCTAAGGACTCCCTGGAGGACCCGGCTCCCATGCTGCAGGCTGGCCGGATGCATCCCCAGAGGCACAGCATATGCCACGGATGCCCACTCCCCTCCGAGACCAGGCAATCCCAGCTTGATGCTCTGAGTGACATTTCCCAGGAAAAGAACAGCACGGTAAATTCAAAGGTTAAATTTGCATATTTCCTGGTGCTGCTCTGAAGAGCCAGACAGTTGTTGAGGATGAACTGCTGTCAGGGAGCACAAACACCGTGAGCCCACCGGGGCTGCAGGACCCTTTTGGGTGGCACCATGCCCCTTCTCCACGGTGGCCTCTAGTTCTGAGAGGGAGCAAACAAAAGGACCACAAGCAGTGGAGGGGATGGAGCTTTGGCCAGGCACCTGTAGAGGAAGCCAACACTAACTCCATTCCCCCAGCCCAGCACTGGATGCATCCTGGGAAGAAGCAATGTATTAACTTGCACGACATCTGTTTTAGCAGTGTGCCTGGGACTATACCGCTCCAATAATGTGTCCGGGGAGGCCACAAAGAGTCGCCACAAAAAGCTCCAAAGGCTACAGCCTCAGCAAAACGCTGCACATTAAATACTCTTTATAGCCTGTGCAGACGGACAGTTACAAGTTCAAATGAACAAGCCGTGAGTGAATCACCCGACGGGGAAGGGGTGGCTTCAACCGATGAGCAAAGCAGCAGCCAGGGAAGGCTCTCAGTGGCTCAGCCACAAGCTCCTAAAACACAGGCAGAAGCTCTTTGGCAGCACACGCAGTAGGAGAAGAGAGGGCACAGGACCACCCTGCCCCACCAGTCTCCCCATTCAGCAATGCCACATAGCTCAGCATCAGTCCTTCGGTAACAGAGCCAGGTGTCTCCACCATTGCTAAATGTGCTTTCATTGTTCATCTTTATGGACCATCTTTTGTTTCCCAAGCCTTGTTTCTGCTCCTCTGGATGTCTGTGTCGTGCTTTGAAGAATAACCCACTCCCTCATCTGCTTAGCCAGCTCCTCTGAAGCAAGAAACCAAGGTGGCAACGCTTGAGAGGGAGCAGGTCACAAGGATGCACCTACACCCAGGGTGAGGAGAAAGCAGGGTCCAATGAGGGGTAGTGCCCAGGTTGGAGGCACCAGCTGATGGTTTTCCAGAAGGAGTTGCTCTGGCTGGCACTGGCGATGACCCCTCTCCACGTTCCCACAGGCGGCAGGGCTGTCTCGTACCCTCAGCTCTTCTCCATCCCTGCCTGAAGTGGGACAACCTGCAGGGTGGCGTTGCTGGATGTTTTCCTGAAAATATAAATACACGGCCCTTGCTGCGCCTTCCGTGGACCTTCAGCAGGACCTTGTGGGAGGCAGCTCTGGAGGACTCTCTTGCAAGTGAAATACTCTCCTCCTACGCTTTTCAGTGTGTTGCCATCTGGCTGCTGTATCAGAAGCAGCAGCCAAACTATCCTCCTGTGCCATTTGTTCCCGCACTGCCTCCTCTATACTGGCCCATCCTTTCCATCTCCCTTCGACATCGAGTAGCTCAAGCCCCTTTGAGCACTCCTCTTGTCAAACTCTCTTTGTGTCCTCAGTAATTTAGGGGTTTTTTTTTGAGAGAAGGGGGTGGAAGGAATGATGATTCTCCAAGGGAGGAGGCACCACCCATTTACACACCGACCTTCTTCTCATGCAGTTTTTATCCCCATTCCCACACACTCCCATTCTGGCCCATTGAGACAAGCCCCAGGCTCCCCGCTCCCCGGAGCCCAGCACGCAGTGAGGATGGGGAGCATCGCTGTGCTTTTCTCAGCGCTGAGCCTCCTGTCTCATCAGCTCCAAAACCACCACATCACTCAGGGCTCAGCCCCTGCAACAGACAGCAATGCTTGGTAGAGTCTGTCGTTAGCCTGTATTCAGCGCAGCCATTTGTTTAATTATTTTGGTCCATGTCTCCAATTTTCCTGTCTCTTTTGGGTGACAAGCAGGCTGCAGCCCCTTCTTCACAAGCCGTGTGCCCATTCCATGATCATTTTCACCCCTTTTCCAGGGTGGAGACAGAAGCAGCCCCTCATGCAGCCCTCCCCGTGCCCTGCTTGCGTGACCGAACACACGTATGGCCCCTGCTCACATAGCCCCACGTGCACGCACATGTTAGCCTGCATCCAGGCACACCCACACTGCAACGGGCATTTCGGTCTTACAGCCTCACCCTCCAGAAATGGCTGGGGAGGGGGGCCCTGCAAGGCTGCACTTGGGCAGAACAATTACACCCATCGTCTCATCCTCCCCAACCGTGAGAGCTTTGGGGGAAGCGGGAGGAGGGAGCTGGCGGCCTGGCTCCAGCCTGATCCGGAGGTGGGTCAAGGCCCGTTTACAGGAGCTGTTGGGGTGGGCTCGCACACCCTGTTCATCTCCTTTCCCTCTCTGTCGATTTTGACACTCTCAATGAGGTGCAATTTTCCTTAACATATCATTTAGCTCCCATCATCCTGAGAGATTCCTGCGCCATTACAGCCCTGTCTCCCATTATCACTTCCCACGTCTCCTGGTGCCAAGTGTCAGGCTCGTTCCTTCAATTCACAGGATCTCTCCGTTTCAGAGAGAGCAGTAAAAGCCTGCTCCACTCCAGCCCCACGTGCTTTTTGCAGCAGTCCAGTGCTGCCTTCCCCGGGTTCGGAGCGACAGGACCCAGTGCCTGCAGCACTGCCGGCCGTCACTCTGCCCCGTCTCCCCTGGGGATGTTCAGTCTGCACGCCGCCTTTTCTGAGCTCAGGGGATGTGGGGACAGGCGGGGGGGAGGCAGATTGACGACTGTCACCCTCCTCTCCGGACAGAAGGACAACGACATGCTGACCAGGATTTACCAGGGGGGGCTGCGTGCCTCAGTCACGCAGAGGGGTGGTGGGAGCTGCTGGCCCGCGGCCTCTCTATGTCGCACACGAAATCATTCGCCTGACAGCGGGTCACCGGCAGAGCTGGACCTCGTGCCCTGGCCAGGTGGCCCCACGCTCACTCGCTGGCCCGTACGGCGTCTGCATTGCAGCGGGCAACAGCAGACTCCTAAGCTCAACCATGCCCATCTCCCACCGTCACGCAGGGAGCGGAGCACATCCCAGCCTCCTCACCGGGATTTTTCGGGAGTTTTGACACCAGCGGTTTCCCCGCGTTGAGCCTATGCCTCGCGGGGTGGCTTTATGAGCGGGAAATGCACGGCAAAGGAGTCATGCCCAGATGAGCAGTGGTGAAGCCTTCATTTTAGGAAGAAGCTAGAAAGGCTCACGAGCCCAGCCCCAACACTTCCAGAGGGGCCGTCTCAGCTACAGCGAGAGGAGGGGTGAGGGTGCAGGCAAGGCAATGAGCCTACGGCACACAGAGAGACGCCTTTGCTGGCTCACCACTGGGTGTTTGACAATAAAACAAGCCCAAAAGGTGGGTGCTGGGTACGTCAGAGGGCTGGGATCCCCCTCCAGCACCGCAGGCAGAGACCGCGCAGTGCAGGGAGTCTCGGGGAGCTCCCGTCAGAGCCTGCACGTCCTGAAGCCCGTCCGGCACAGCGCAACCCCAAGGCGTTTCACACAACGCTACGCAGGTGGCCAGGCTGGAGCAGGGAAAGTCTGTTCTGGGGGATGCTCATGGCAATAAAAACATGCCAAGTGCACCTGGGTGAGCGGGAAGCACAGCTCTAACACCCATGCAACACGCACCGTGCCAGCTTGCCACCGACTCACGCACGCAGCGACACGCAGTTGGTCCTGTCCTCACATCCCAGCGCCCAGCCAGCAGCACGCCAGCTGCCCAAGGCAGAGCAAATTCCCTCTCCATCTGACGGGATAGTGCCAAGTGGCTTCTCCACCCACTTCCCCGCGCAGGCTGCAGCCCCAAGACCAGCGTGCACGCAAGCCCCAGGTGGACCCAGGCCAAGATCTCCCAAGCTCCTAGTGAACCCCAGGTCCTCAGGAAACGACCAAGCAAACTGCTCTGAAGAAGACTTTGTCCCTGCAGCCCAGCTGGCCACCCAGAAGCTTAGGATTAATTGTAAGCCTAGCAAAACTCTAGGAAAGCCAAAAATAAACACAGTGAAAGAAGAGCATTTCCCACTGGAAAGTCATGGCCAAGGAAAGTCAGTCTCTTCTGGGCTGGTTCCCAGGAGGCAGCTCAGATTCGTTTATTGTGCCGCTCACATAAATGTCTCTCTTTGGCTGTGCTGCTCCCTCGGTGCTGCCTTCCAGCCTGGAGAGAAAAGGGCCCATTATTCCGACGCAACGCCGTTCCCGCAGCAGGAGAGCCTGGGGTGGATGGCTCCCGCGCCAGCAGCAATCCCAGCCCCATGCAGACCCCCTTCCCAAGGCTCGGGACCCCCCTCTGCTGAACGCAGGAGAGGAGGCGGCCTCGGGAAAGCTGGAATAGCGCTCGCCGACCTGGGGACACCGTTTAAACAACCTCTGCCTGATTTCCAGACACCACATTCTCCTCGGAGCACAGCCAGCACCCCGGCAGCAAACAGCGGGTCGTGTGAGAAGCGGCTCTTCCTAAAAAGAGCGTGAGAGATGGCTGTTCTGCCTTGTGGGGAACATCAGACCCAAAAACGTTACCTCCCCAGGTTTAGGGGCAAAGCGCAGGGCCTCGGCCAGGCTCTGCCTGCCAGCCCCAGCTGAAGTCTCACTCCACCACACGATGTCAGAAATTGAGACCTCAGGAGGACATGTCCGAGCCTGCAAGAGCTGACACCTCCACGCTGCCCAGGCAGGCCTGGCTGGCTGAATCCCTCTGCTCTACTGCTAATGCTGCCTCACCCAGAGGGCCCAAAATTAATTTTGTGGATTGAAATTGAACCAGCCGAGCAAGGGATTCGGCAACTGTCGTTCTCCACAGAGGAGTGCAGATGTGGCGGGAGCAGGGGCTGGGGTGGGGGATGCAGCTCCCCAGGGACTTCCCAAACTGCCCTGTACACCAGCCTGGCTGGGAATGCCCCATGGAGACCCCAGGACAGGTCTGCAGGGGGGTGTTAGACAGAGGAGCAGGGCCAGAGCAAAAAGGCAAGGCAGGGGTGAGACATCAGGAGCCGGGCAATGCCCTCCTGCCTGCTGGCCGCTCCCGGCTCCGGCAGCAGGGAATGGGGCCAGGAGCAGAGTCAGCGAGGGTTGCCTGCGGCAGGTGAGGCCCGAGCAGCCAACGGGCTCATCCCCGATGCTCAGCCCAGGGATATCCCTGCCCTGCGTTCAGGTGACAGCAGATCTCAGCCCGCTCCTGCTGCCGATCCCCTCCTGCCTCACATCTGGCAGCAGCTGCTGTCCCAGCCCACGGGTGGTGGTGGATGGAGAGCAGCAGGTCCAACTGGCCATCTCCACCCCCAGCTTCCTCGTGGCAGAGCAGTCTCCCACCATCCATCACTACACATGCAGCTGATGCTACGGCTCAGGACGGTGAGCTGCTGTAATTACTGTTATTAATTCCCCCCTCCCTTCAGGACGTGTGAGCTGCGAACTGAGAAAAGAGGGAGGGAGAGAAATCCCTGGACCTGATAAATCAGCTGCTGACAAAGAACCAACATCTGTGCTTCAGCGTGTGCGAGATGCAGCCCCAAAGCATGTCCAGGGCTGTGCTCCCTCCCACCAGTGCCCTCCTGTCCCCCCCCAATCACCACATCCCCCCGTCCTCCCCACCCTGTGCTCTCCGACGCAGCCCCTTGTTAGCAAAAGCCAAAGGACCGCGCTGCTCTCAAAAAAACACTACTTCTGTCCAAACCAAGCCAAACTTCGACGGCATGGGCATCCAGGAACAGAAACAAACGCCCCGATGCACCTGGACATCACTGAGCGGCTTGTGTTTGCAGTTGCATCTCTCCAGGCAAAGGTCTCAATTCAAACCAAGTTTGTTAAGCGGAGGCAAACCTCAGCTGGTTTCATCTTCGCTCGAGTTAAAGCCAGTCTAGAGGAAGGTGAGCAGGGACAGACTTAAACAAACCTGTGATAAGAGTGCCCGCATGGACCCGAAGCAATCGGCTCTCATGGTGGCCAAGGTTCCCACAAAGGTGCCAGCCCTGCTCTGCGCAGAAGAGCCAGAGGAATCCATCCCACCTGAACTTAGGGAACCAAAGCTGCCAAAATCCCCTTCATCCCTAGGACACTGAAGACCGTCCTCCTGCCCTCAGGAGGGGCAAAATATTTTCCAAAATACCTCCTGCCCGGGTGCACTGCACAGCCTGCAGAAGCCCTGTCCCAACAGCCGGTGCTCTGACACCTGGCAGCAACAGTGCCCTGAGCCAACGGGAGGGGAACGCCGCCGCCAGCACGAAGGCTGCTGGTTCTTGCGAAAAAAGGCTGCTGACCTGTGCAGGAGGACAGAGCGCCTGGCCATAAAACCTTCACACCACTCGAGACAAACCACTTCAAAGCGCCCTCCGGACCAGGGCACGGATGTTCTTGTGTGGCACGAAGAGAGGCGGTGAGCGGTAAATACAAGACCGCATCGCACGAGCTGCCTGACAAAAGGGGCCGCTGTCGAATTTTGTGGATCCTGTGAGCGACAAGAGTGTTTGCAGCGCACAGGCTCCTGCCTTTTCTCGGGAGGGAAAGGGACAGACAGCCCTCTAGTGTAAAGCCAACGTGAACCATGTTTGCACAGGCACGGAAAGCATTCACGATGGCTGGATGTGTGCGCTTGGGAAGGGACCCGCGCCCGGGGAGAGGGGTTCGCTCCCCAGCTGCCGGCGCCACAACATCCCACCGCCCCTCAAAACACACAGATGCCACAGAGATGCGCAGGCACTGAGGGTCCTGGTGGCTTTCAGGCGATCGTTTGTCTCTTCAGAGACAATGTCAACAAACTTGGTATTTGCTCTTAAGATTTCAGAAGATGCCTTTTGTCAGAGGAGAGCACGTAGCCTCCGCTGACACCAGCCCTCGCAAAAGGCTTCTGAAGTCCCCACTCGCCCGGCAGCTGATGGCATGTCTCTGACAGAGTCCCCCATGGTGCCTGGAAGCAGGGAAAGCTGAATTCGGGGCCTCCGAAGATTTTTCCTTCCCTCTCCCTGCTCCCTTCTGCTTAAGAAGTTCACATCTCTTCCCTACGCACGTTGCTGTCTTATGCACTTGGGGTATTGTACACAGCTCTGATCATCACTCACAGCCCGAAGAAAGACACGCAATTAAAATCAATATTTAAAGTCATCAAACAAGCACACGCAAATTTTAACAGCCACACAACTCACTCTGACATAACGACGCAGGGTACAGAGTCGAGAGCTGTGCTGGAGCGCCGAGAGCACAGTTCTGCCCACAGTCTTCAAAATTTAATGGAAACACACCAGTTTTAAACACTTTCCCAAATCCAGCTCACAAAATCTGTCACTTTGATGTGAATGGTCCCAGTCTTAGACTCATCAGTCACTTTTACTTTCTCTTTAGTAGCTAAAGACGCAAATGAACTCCCAGCAAACTGCACAGCTTCAGGAGAAGAATTTAGCAGCCAGATGGCTCTTGCAAAGGATTTCTTCTTAACAGAAAAAAAAAAAAAGTTAACCAGTTTTCCCCAATGAACAGTACACAGGAGATCATCTGACACATCAGCAAACAATTCTGAACTGTTATCTTTGAACATCATTTCTACCAGAGAAGTGCCCCTTCTTCCTAGCCCATCATGTAAATTATAATTATCATTAATAACTGATCAATTAGTACCAGTCCATGCAAGGCACTGTAATTATCCCGTGCACTCAAGGAAGAAAAGAAAGCATCAAGTCTGAATGCAAACATTCCTTTGTTTCCAGCGGAAGGTGCAACAGAGAGAGATAAAAGACAGCACAACTGTTAAAATGTTAAATGTTAAAACTGTTAAAAAGGCAACAAGATTCAAAGAGCCATTTGAGGGAATGTATCGAACTCCCACGAGATGGAGCAAAGCTGTGACGGGCTGGAAACTCCCATCCAGGCAGTCAACCTCACTCTACTGGTGTATTTGCATTTGCTTTCTCTAGGCCTTTTTTTTTTTTCCTCTCCATGTGCAATTGCAGCTGCGGACGGGGATCAAAGCAGAGCTCACAATAAAGGTTCTCCAGACCTTCATGGAGACCTCCTTGGATAAAGAACAGAAACACAGGAGAACAAAGTTTTTCTGAGTCAACTCCAGGAAGTAAGCAGCGAAAAAAGCATCATTTGATCACCTAAGGATGCTGATGGTGGAAGGAAGAAGGTAACTTGTGTCAAGGACTAGCTTCTCCTTAGCTGTCTGGACTGGAACTTGGGCAGCAGCACAGGGAAGCAACCATTCAGCAGGGTGATTTGGAGAAGCCACAGGCAGGATAGGAACCCTGGACTTCTTCAAATTTCTCTAACCCACTGCTAAATAACACTTCAGTACAGAAAAGACACAAAATTCATATGCAGGCAGGCACCTGTCTACCTAAATGTTCAAGTTTGTTGAATGAGTGAAGGAGGAACAGTATTAAGAAGTACTCACGTGGTCCAAAAGCTGCATGAAGTTCTGCACCTGGGGCAGAATAACTCCATGCATCACTACCAGCTTGCAAATCATGAGCAGCAGTCTGCTGTACATGGCCGGCGAGCTGTGGTGGACAAGGTGAATACAAGCAAATGATTGCTCCTACTCCCAACACGGCAACTACATCCCGGGCTGTGCTAAGAGGAGCGTGGGCAGAGTGGTGGAAGTTACTGTCCCTCTCCGCCCAGGACTGGGGAGGCTGCATCTCGAACGCCATGTCCAGCTGTGGGCCCCTGAGTCCAAAATTAACACGGGGAAACCAAAAAGGTCCAGGGGAGGGTGAGGTAGCTGGTCAGAACCCTACAGCGTATGTCCTACAAGGTCAGGCAGAGGCAGTTAGGATGGCTGCGTCTGGCAAAGAGGACCCAGCAATGGGTGGGTCTGGCAAAGAGGACCCAGGGAAGGGGCAATCTAATTGCAGCCGACAGCTATTCGAAGGCAGTTATAAGGATCACGGAGCCAAGAGGCCAGATGACACAGCAAGGAGCCATGGCCAAGAACTGCAGTTTGGGGGGGTTCAGTTCCGACATCAGGAAAAGCTGCGTAATCAGCTCCAGCACTGGGAAAGGCCAGCAAGTCTGGGACTCAAGAACTTTTCTAATCTCCTGATTCCAGGAGCAGAGACTTGAGAGATCGTAGAATCTGTTGGTGCTATTGCTCAGCTCCAAGCTTCAACGCAAAGGCTGTGAGAAAGGCAGGCCAGACCAGAGTGACAAACCTGCTGCTGATGCAGCAACGCTCCTAAGGAGACTATCATTGGTCTCATCGCCTGGCGCTGTGTCACTGCTACAGAAGCGATCGGCAATTGCACAGTCCTGCACGGTTTGGCGCTGGACTGACCTTTAAGCAGATTCTTGGCTCCCTGGGGAGATAACTCAGCATCGCTCTCCCAGTGCTAGAGCTGGAAAAGCTGAAATTACATCACAGAAAGTCTTGTTGACCTGGTCAAGGATACAGCGAAGTTAGGAGCAGGGCCAAAACCAGTCTCCAGAAGCCCTGGCTTCCAGGAGCTCTGTAAAAGCAAAGTAAATACTGACAGAGCCTGTGCAACACCACGTGCAGATGTGTCCTGCCTTACACCCAGGCAGGGCCTTTCCATGCTGCACACACGCCGTGGGGAATACCCGCATCACTTTGACGCTGCTCTCCTCTCAGCCTACCGAACACCACCGTCACCGACAACGACCCACCCAAAACTCACGCTTCTGTGCGTCCCGACAGTCACACCAGGACACCAGGGCGGGCTGAGGTGAGCTGGCACGTTTTAGCAAGGCCTGTGCAAATGGCTTTGGCATCTCTGTGCAAACATGGGAGGATCCACCATTGCTTTGTTTGGCTGACTATGACTTTTCCATACAATTGTCTCCCTTTTCCCTCCGTCTCTGGAAACCTCCAGGAGTTGCAACCACAAGCACAAAAGGGGAGGAGAGGCTGGGCTTTGCAGATCACCAGCCTCCCTCCTCCCTCCCACACCTCTGCGTGTGTCTGTGATGGAGAAGCCCGGAAACCCTGTTACAAATCCCAGACAGATCCGCCTGACTCTAGGACACAGCGCAACGATTTCTGCACGGGCAGGAGCGAGAAGCCCTAGTGCAATTGCCAGCCCTTGCAGGCACCATACTGTGAAGCTGCCTCTTTGCAGAGTTACAGGACACTCCTCTTCCACTTGTGTGTGTGCCCCCTGCATTAAAAACCCCTCTTTAGGAACATCAAAAGAGGTGCTTGGCACTCAGAGATATGTCTTAATGAAGGTGACAGCAGCAGAAAGCATTGCAAATCCAAGGGGAAGAGAACGCACACCTAATTAGACCGACTCCTTTCTTCTCCCTTTGGTTCTTCCAGCTGGGTGTGCGGGGTGAATCCTGCGCTGGGACCGCAGCGCCAGCCTCTCCTCTGGGATGCACCCCGCGGCACGGCGGGGCTGAGCGGCGCGGGCGACTGGCACCAGGCTGGCTCAGAGCGGAGATCAGAGCTCAGCTCTTTGCAATCGTCCTGCTTTGTGCTGAGGCTCTACCTCAACCGATTTTCCCTCTCCCTCCAGGCTCAGGAGGATGAGAAGGGAGGAAGATGCTGCGCTTTCCAGAGTAGGCAGCAGCTCCCCACAGCCAGAATCACTGTGCAGGCAGGGTGTGCAGCAGTCTGCCTGAGAGCTGGCCTCCGGAGCATCCTTCCCCTTCCCTGTCCCCATCTCATAGTCTCCCTCACTGCTTCTGAGCCAAAAAAGGCGGAAAATTCACATAGGCGCTGCTGCATTTTGCAGATTTTGCTTATTCCTTTGGCAGGCTTAATGGCCAAAGTCGTCGTTGGCGTCAGAAGAAGATTACACAGGCACAAGGCCTTCATTACTAGCACACTGATTGTCACGGAGTCATCAAGACATCCGTGGGGATGTCAGTTGTGGACCCCACATCCCCCTGCCAGCTCCCAACTCGGTGGGAAGGCAGTGGGCCAAGTGTATGGAGGGACAACCATTCCCCTGCCCTCTCCTTCCGAGTCCCCTGAGCGGGGCAGGCAGCAGACGAAAGCAGAGGGCCTAGCAAACCGCCCTTTTCCTGCCCTTCTTCCCACCATCGTCTTCTTAGCGCTCACTAACAGCCTTCTGCACAGGCTCCCAGGAGTTTTTTACTCAAGCGAACCCCAGAGCATCCGGACACAGGATGGAGGTAATTACTGGCGGACGTGGCTCGTTAAGAGAGGACTGCCATGCTCCCTGCGCCCATGGTGAGCTGCACGGGCACATGCTGCTCACAAGCCACAGCAGCGGCGAGAGCAGCGGCACCTTTCTCACCGTTTCTAATCCGCTCATTTTCTGGACCAGCCTTCTCTAGCGCTCTTAGTGGGGAAAACGTGACAGAACTAGCAGGGACACGAAGACATCCGCACTGACACAGCGCCCAGGCACGAAGCACTGCCACGGCACCTCCACCTTTTTGCCCTGATGTTCCTCTTTAGAAAACCGCTCCAAACACGCCCTTCGATGGTCCCACAGAATGCAGGTCTGAGGTATGTGCTGGCTGGTGGGGAAGGGGGGACCAAGCTCAGGAAATGCTGCAGCCCCTCGGTACAAATGAACATTATACGGAAAGGAAATATAAAATAAAATGTGGATGAACGGTGTCTTCTCTCAAGAAAAAGAAAGAGCTGCTCTCACGTCAGCAAATATGTAGTCTGAGGTTGGTGACGGTTCTCATATTACAGGGTTTTGCACTTGGGTTTTTTTTTAAATAATTTTTGTAAAAGAATAAGCATGGAAAGACCTCTTTCAATATAAATAAACTGTGTTAATAAGGCGGTAGTGCCGAGAACACCAGGCGAAAGCTCTGCCAGTGGAACTGCCCCTGGTGGCTATTTCTGGCTTGCAAGGCACTTGAAGCATCCTGGCAGCCCACGGAGGGAAACGCAGTCCAGAAACAGGAGGATGGTCACTCATCTAAACATAATCTCCCAAGGTTCATAAGGACTTTGCACTCATACCGACCAGCAAGCCAGGCTACCCAGCCTCTCACAGGAGCAATTCATAAACTGCAGGAAAAAAAAAAATAATTCGAACACAAACCCCTCAAAGCCCTTGTTCTATAAATAAAGCCATTGTAACACAGTTTTTATATTTCATTGTCTTCTGTGTTGTTTCACATGATGCTGGGAGCAAGCCAGGGATATCACAGCGCAGAGAAAGTGCCGTGCTGCTGCAGGATCGCGACCAGCACGGGAGAGGCTGTCCGGTACCACACCCATCACCTGGATGCTGCTCCCCACAGCTGACAGCTGTCCTGCAGCATCACGATAGACAAACCGCCCGCACCACCAGCCTGGCACTGTCAGCCTGTGCGCAGGCACACAACCACCAGGTCCAAACCCACGGGTAACCCCTGCACCGGGCTACGGTGCAGCACCGAGCAAATGGATGCTGAAATAATCAGGATCCCCTGAGGGCCTGCGGGAGAGGCCGTCACTGCAACCCGCTCCCACGGTGTTTCCCAAATAGCAATAAATTGGTCGTTTCAGAATTAAAAAACGATACAAACTCTCTAAAGGAGGCAGTGTGCCGTTTGCATCAGAGCTTGGAAATGTCCTTTGGTTGTCACAAATAAATCAGCCAGTGTCCTCCAAAAAAAAAAAGAAAAGAAAAAAAGAAAAGAAAGGAAAAGATTATATTTGTGTCACTAATGGAGAGAGGAAGCAATGGGGATGGCACACACGGGTGGAGACTCGGTGCAGCGAGAGGCTCTGCGTGCCAAGCGCTCCTTGACCAACAGCCTGGACAGCGCTGGGGCTCCTACAGTGGGTTGATGGCTCCAGTTAAAAATCAGGCTGGGTTTCCAGCAAACACACCTGGGTGGCACCCGCTTCTCCAAGTGGTCCGAACCTGCAGCGTGAGAGCGCGTGTCCCTCCAAATGTCGGTCTTTATTTCGGGGTTTCACCTGGAGCGACGGCAAATGGCCAAGCCACGACCCTACAGCGGGGCAGCTCTAACAGCAGCCCCATCCCTCCACACTGGGAACCACGGAAAATCGCCAGGGGTACCAAAACAGAGGAGGGGGGTTGAGGG
>WHYT01017251.1:541733-568317 GCA_009806455.1 Tetrax tetrax
CCGCGGGGTCCGGCCCCTCATCCGTGGCCGACTCCGCTGAAAATAAAAGTTGCAGCGAGGGAAGTTGCCGGTGCGGTGCGAAGTTGGGGACATGGCCGCTTCACCCTGCCCCGCCGCCCCCCCCCCCGGGAAGAGGGGTGTGGGGAAGGAGGAGGGGGGCACAGGGACCACGACGGGACCGGACCTACCTTCAGCTATCGCCCTCTTCATCTTAGGGGTCGGGGAAGGCACAAAGGGCAGCGGTACAATCCTTGCGAAAGCGGGGGGCAGAATCCTCGTGGAAAAAAAAAATAAAAAACGAAAAAAAAAAACCAAAAAAAACTTCAGCCCGAGCGCGGAGCGGCGGCGGCGCACGGGGAGGGGGCTCTCCCGGTACCGGTGCCCTCGCTCATCGGGGGAATGAGCAGCCCCCGAGCCGGAGTCAGCATCCAGGCGAGGCTCCCCCTCCCTTCCCTGCCTCCTCCCTCCGTCCTCCCGTCCTCCCTCCCGCCCGCCGCCCGCACGGGGCCGGGGCTGCGGCGGATCCCGCGGCGGCGGAGAGCGCGGAGCCCGCTGCGCTGCGATCGCGGGGCGCGGGGCTGGGAGAGGCGATGAATGTTTTATGGGATCATGTGGTTTGACGTGAGAGGGAATCAGCCTAGATCGGCTTTACTGGCTGGGAGGGAGCGGGAGGACGGGGGAGACGGGGACGGGATGGAGGGAGGGGCCGCTCCGGGGGCAGACCCGACGGCGGGGGATCCGCGGCCGAGCCCCCCGGGCTGCCCGGGCAGGGCTGCGAGAGGCCGGGAGGCTCATTCCTGGAGGAGAGGTGCCACCTAAAGGAAGATCGAGGACAGGGACACCCAGGGGAGGCCCGCTCCCCTCCGCCTCCCGGCTTCAGGGGTCCCCGGGGGCTCGGGGCCGGGGAGCCCCTGCGGGAGGCAGCGGAGCCGCGGGGGCTGGAGGCCTCGGCGGGGAGTTTTTAACCCTCTAGGGCCGGGCTGCTCTCCGGGGGGGAGGCGAGAGATGCCCCAAACCGCAGAGCCTCTTCCCACTGTGCTGGCGGGGACCCTTTGCCAGGTTTTGCTTCTTCTGACCCCATTTTCTCCCCATTCTGTGGGGGAACCCTGTTAAAGACAAGCTCTTGGGCACAGCGCAAAAGACAGCACTCTTCCTGAGCCCTCCCACCTCATCCCACCCCTGCTCTTTTGGGATCACTCTCCCGTGTACAGGAAGGACAACAGCTTACCTCAGTTTACCCAAAAAGCGCAAAGTTAACAGTGACCACCTCTCGAGCCGCTTGCACTTGGGGTTTGTGTCATCACCGCATGATGGAAGGCCTACCCAGTTTGCATCTTTCTGCATAGGCATCATTCCAAGACGAGCCAGGAAGCCTTTTCTCCTGTGTACAATAACCCACCTCATCTGACCCAAAAATCTGTGGGGTGCTTCATGCTGACACCACAGTCATCTGCTGAAAAAAAAAAGATATGCAACCCAAGGAAGGCCTGGCTGGACATTTGAGCCAGATGGAGGTAGTTTACCAAGTGTGGGCTTTAATTATGCGAACAGCCTCATCTGTCCAAGGGTACCAGGGAGGTATGGCTTCCAGATGTCTTTGAGATATCTGTTGCTGACATTTTATTGGTCACCCGCAACTAAAGTGTAAGAGCAGAGCAGGGCAAAGGCTGCCGTTGGGATATATGGGCAGGTGGATCGGAGCAGCGTGCTGGAGCAGGGCTGAGATGCAGAGCTTGCAGGACCAGAGCAGGAGGGCAGCAACTGGCACAGCTCTGTAATGGGCCCCAGGATGGGACTAGGGGGGAGTCAGAACAGGACCTACCTCATCTGCAGGTCTTTCAGGACCTTCAGTGCCACCAGCAGAATGGAGATGAATCTGGCTTTTCTTAGGACAGGGAAAAAGCCTGACAAACATAAATGCAGCCACATTTTCACACAATGACACTCATCTTTGGAGGCCTATGTTGGGTTTTGAGGAATGCCCTCACCACATCTTTGCACAAGCGCTGGTGCCAGGACGAGGCGGGCGGGAGGTCTGGGGACAGCTGGCTCCAGAGCTTGGCTCAGAGGCAGGCAGTGTGGCTCCAGGAGCCAGGCTGGAGAAGTAGCTAAGCTCTGTGGCTTCAGATCACAAAGAGGGGTGCAAATAAGCCTGTCCAATGATGCTTCACCTAGTTATGTTGCTTTACAAACCATGTAAACCTTTTGCCCTGGGTCAGGCAGGGTCCCTTCTCCTCAGTCTCCTCAGCCACCAACCATTCCTGTTCCCCCTTCTCCTGCAAGAGTTTTTCACTTGTAGTTGTCCATCTTTGAAATCCTACCAAAAAATTATCCAGGAGGACTGTAGCCACCCAGACACCCTCTAACAAGGTCCAAATATGAAGTTACAGCCTAATGCCTCGAGTCCTTCTCCTCCGTTCTTCTGGAGATGTGAGATGACACCTGGGGAGGGCAGGCGGGCTGCCTGGCCCTATGAGCACTGTTTTTCTGGCCCTCCAGAATGCAAGGGTGCTGGGCTGGCTCCCTATCTCTCTTCCTTCCCACACCTCCAGCCTGCGTGCTTAACTGCATCCCAGCTTACGGATGCACTTACCTCCTGTACTCCTTTTGCCTTGCATGTACCTTTGCCGGTACTGGGACCAGTGCTGTTCAGCATCTTTGTCGGTGACATGGACAGTGGGACACAGTGCACCCTCAGCAAATTCACCGACAACACCAAGCTGTGTGGTGCTGTCGACACGCTGGAGGGGATGGTGCCATCCAGGGGGACCTGGACAGGCTGGAGAGGTGGGCCCTTACCAACCTCATGAAGTTCAACCAGGCCAAGGGCAAGGTCCTGCACGTGGGTCGGGGCAATCCCAGGCACAAATCCTGCAGTCTGCTGGCAGCATGCCTTGTTGTTGATTTGCGGACATCTTCTGGGGAGCGAGGATGATCCTGCCCTGCCCTGCTCTTTCTGCACTGACCATCCAGCTACCATGGGTTAGGAACATGCTGCTCCTCACTTTTAAATACACCTTCAGGCACTCGTGTTTCAGCAGTGCCCTCTGACTTTGCCATCCCAAGTGGTGAATCAGGAGAGAGGGATCACCTACATGCAGAGCATCAAAATCACTGCAGATAAAGGACCCTGGAGCTGGACCTGGCTGGGAGAGGACTGGAGTGCACACAAGCGCTGAAGTAGTTAACTGAAGCTGTAGTCACACGGCCGAAAATTACAAGTTCTACCAGGAAGGCAGCCGGCTGCGTGTGGCTGTTTGGCTGACATTTCTGAAAGGTTAATCTTGAAATGGGGAGAGCACATCTGTAGAGGGCTGGGACTGACTTTTTTTACTTTTTTTTTTTTTTTTTTTCAGATTCCTGCACCACTTTGGGCTGGTTTGAGACCCAACAGTTCGTTACATGCAGGTCACCATGAAGTGACATGGTGGCCGCGACCCCGGCGTGCCAAGTGGTGCTCCACAGAGTGGCGGGTGTCCTGGTGCCAGCTTGCTTTCCAAGCTCGAGGTGCAAAAGATTGTCTCTCCCTCTGCGCCTGTGTGTCGGACATCTGCACTTTCCACTTCCCAACGTGTCCGAGCGTTTCCTGGCCAGGACTGGGTGAAGGAGAAGGAGTCTCCCAAGTAGGAGATCTCCTGGGGGAACAGGAGCAGCTTGCAGTTACAGCATGAGTAATTCCGTGCAGCTCATTTGCAGCTTGGAAAGGAGCCAACGTGCACCGACATCACGAGACACCTTGCTTTGACTGGGTAATTACATGTTCATCTTTACCTAATGCTTAATCGCACTTAGATCAATTCTCTTCCTTTGTATTGAGTCTTGTTTGCCAAGCGCCAGCCGTTAACCTGCTCTCTTTAACCCGCGTTTGCGAGGAGGGTGGTTCTAACCTGTGTTTGGGGCACATTCCGGGGTCTAAGGGTGCTGAGGAGAAGGTGGAAGAGAGAGGTGGATGTAGAGAAATAGAGAGGGCACCCAAATGGGAAGCCGTTGCACTTTGACATGCTCACACCCACCTCTTTTTTGGAACAGGACCTAGCAAAGTTGATTCCCTAATCTTGATATTAAATACAGCGTAGCTTTTACCCTTGCGCTGATCTGGGAAAGGCTTTTTACTTTTCTTCCCCACTGCCTTGTGGCTGCACCTGTCCTCTCTCTGCTGTGGATGTGTGCATCTGGACACACCTCTTACAGGAACAAGGAGGTAGAAAAAGGGCAGTAAAAGACCCGTTTGTTTGCTGTTGTGCCTCGGCCAAGTTCTGGAACTGCCTGTGCTTGCAGGAGGCAGGAGCAGACACGAGCACATGGTGCATAAAGCAGCATGAGCAATCAGCAGGTCAGGGGATATTTCCTTTTCCGCTAGATAATGATCCCTCTGGCCCATGGACAAGTCATCCTTCTGGAGATCTAAGAAGACCTTGTCTTGAAGTAGTTTTCACCTGCTCTGAGGACAGGCATAGGCAGACAGTGGGTCAGACTCCTGAATACAAATTTGAAAGGGCTCCCCAGACCCACCAACACTGGGGCTATTGGCGTAGTTTATGTGTTATGCCCTCTGCCTGTTGTCTTATATGAAGGGCACATAGATCAGGACATGGTTTCAGGACATGGTTTAGTAGACATGGTGGTGTTAGGTTGATGATCTTGAAGGTCTTTTCCAACCTTAAAGATTCTATGATTCTATGATCTCTCTCCTGGACACTTGCAGCAGCCAAAACACATACCCTGCAAGCATGGAGGATGGAGGCGCAGGGAGGCTCTACAGTTAGCAAGGCTCCTTGGCCAGGTTTGCACACATGAGGATGAACTTTGCTGACATGATTTATCCAGACACCCAGCATAGTTACTGCTCCCTTTTCGAGAGCTGAACTGATGCACGCTGGTGGGCAGGTAGGTTGTATGCTGACAGAGTGGCTTCTAGCAGACCAGACTACCATGAATGCAGTACTGGATCATCCTACCTGCTCACCAAACATATGTACACACACGCATAGAGCGATATAAACAGTCCTGGCTTACACATCAGGTCTGATTTCTTTCATACCCCACTGACCGCTGAGTCCTGGGTACCAGAAAGCCTCAGATGGCTGCACGAGCAAACAGCACGCTGCAGGGAGAGCCCAGTAACCAGAAGACTGAAGCATGGCTGGCCCCTCCTAGACTCCTTTCCAGGGAGAGGTGTCATGCCAGAGACGTGCTGATTGAGTCCTGGGCCCTGGTGCGAGCTTTGCCTGGCTTGAACCATCCACCCCTGCTACGGCGAGCACCACACTCCGTCTCTGTCAACTGTCTCAGCTCATTACCATCTCACATTAGTTCAGGAAAAAGCACTGAATATCTGTGTTGTTCTTATGTGCTGTTTTGCTCCTTTTGCCATGAAAAAAACTACTCCGAATGGGTAAGCAGAGTGAGAAAAGCTTCCACTCCATCAGTGCAGCCAGCCATTCCCCACGGATGCTACCTCTCCCAGGAAGGTGAATTATGAGCCTCATCGCCTCTGCTTCGTGATTTCTCTCAGATTTCAGACCTCTTCTGCCTGACCAATAGGGTCGGCTTGGACGAGTTGTTCCTGTAAATCATCTCAGCATTCGTTTCAGCCTGACACATCAATACCCTCTCATCACACCGTAAAAATGTTCCCAGCTGGTCCTGGTGGTGCCACTGGGCTTGGGATGTGCCAGGAATCCTTCAGAGCATCATAGGACCATGCAGGAAGGGCCACAGGTTTATCTGGGCGTCTTTTGGAGGAAGCTGCTCCGTTTCAAGCCTTAGGGGTGACTTAGCTGGATGAGAGCTCACATGTGGCTTGGAGCTGCCCTGAGCTCGCTCTGCACTGACTGTGAAACAACTGGAAGTCAGAGATGCTAAGTGGACTTTGAAGAAGGGGGAACACAAAGCCCTAAGAGGTTTCTTCAGTGACTTCCTGGCCAGATTCTTGATTCAAAGGAGAGTCCTCCATGGCAGACCTGGATACTTTGTGGGGTCTGCTGAGAAAGGCTCCACATCCCGAGTGCCTGGCCTTATTAGTGGCCCAAGGGGTAGATCAGTCCCCTGGATTTCTGAGCAGGATGGAGTTTTTTTCCTTCCAAAAACTGGACAGGATTCATGACTGTATATGAGGGTAGGAGATTCTCATCAGCCTGTGCAGAGGGAGCCAAGGGTAGTGGGGAGACAGGCAGCCAAAATACTGAAGGGTAAAACGTGCTCCTACAGGGAGCTGAACCAGAAGACGCCTGTGCACTCCATGCGCGTTGACCACAGAGTGAATGAGGGCTGGGTTGAACTGGCATGGCTGTGCATCTCACAGTGGATGCCCAGTCCAGAGGAGCCCAGCAGAGTCATGGCCTCTCCATTTCTGCACTGCTGCTCTCATCCACAGCTGTGCGGGTGCAAAACCTCCAGAAGAACAAAGCATCCAAAACGAGCAGGTATCTGGAGTGGAAAGCCCTCCCCGTGCCCCTTCAGTAAGACCTGGTGGCCAGATCCCGCACATACTCCATGGCTATCCCTGGACCACCAGGATGTGTGTTGGACACAGTGCCTGGATAGAAGCGGGAAGAGTCCCGAGAGCAGCAGTTCAAGAACAGCCGCTTCGTCACAGCCACACCAGTATGATTCCATTGGGGTCACCTTCCAGGTCTTGTAACTGCTTACAGTTCTGCATTTCAGGAGCTCTGCTGTTCCCAGGTGCAGCACACTCATGGTGTGGGCTGTAGCTTGTGTGTTCTTTAAAGGAGTCAGGGTTTTGTTTTCCTCCAAGCCAACAGCATCTCCACTGTGACTATGCCAATCCTGGATGGACGTTGCTGTATATTTTTTTTCTGCCTTGAGTTACTGGCACATGGTTTCTCCTACATGGGTTGGTTAGTTTTATGTTTGTTTGTTTGTTTTCCAGTTTAAGATGACAAAGGGTTACTAGTTTTTTTTAAGGGCTGACTCCTACTCCCTTAATGTTGTTGGGTGTCCTGGCAGGGGCAGTTGGAGGGACACGCAGAAGGGCTACTGGAGGGCTCTGGCAGAAAATGAACATCTAATTCGTGACTAGGAGCATCTGCCCTCAGAATCTGGTTCTAAACGTCAGATATATTTCATGGAGGAATGGGAGCGTGGCAGTACCACATGACCAATCAAACCAGCTCTGATTTCAGATCTGCAGTACTCCCAACAGAGTTAGCAAATGAGTTGCAGACCGGGAACTATCTGCAAATAGTTTCCAATAATGAATTGAGGTGCGAAAGCTGCAATCTGCTCCTAGACAATCTGTAAACAGAGGGAAGGAAAATTCACCAAAATAAATTATTCATTTCAGATTACTCTCCTAGCTCATGTCTTAACTTGAAACCCTCCAGGGCCTGCAGAAATTTCCAGGGATGCTCCTGTACCTTGAGCAGTGCTGTGCTGGGGGCGGGCACAATGACAATGAGGTAAGGGTGTCTTGCCACCGCCTGGCCAGCACTTATCCCTCCCAACTGATGTGGATTTGCTACCAAACATGAACCAGTTCTGTGGGTTGTCCAGAGACAGTGAAGACAAGGCTAATCCAGGCCAAAAATTGGAATGAGAAGGGGAAAGGAGAGCACACAGCTAAGGAATAGAGAGGAACAGGGAAGGCTGGAGGCAAATTATAACTGCAAGCTGGACCAAACCATGTGGGACATACAGATGTGTCCCAACCTCAACAGCTTGAGGTTTCCTTGAGGGCACATCTGACTGGCCAAACACCGCTGACCTCAGGCAGACCGTCCAGGTGATGGAAACTATGAGCAGGCTGTGTTTGAACAATGTGAGGGATTCAGTATACCATGCCCATGCACTCTTTTTGATGAGTTTAGGACTTGGCATGGCTTGATGCATGAGAAACTGGCTAAAGAGCAGAAAAACTGTACATGGTAAAGAGAAACATATGGAGCTGGAGGAAGGTGCAAGATAGGAAGCTGGGATATGGCAGTGATTATTTGTTAGTCATCTGCAAAGACTGCTCCCTCTGAAGTGGCTCAAGCTGTTTATGGGTCCTCCTATGTAGGACCTTCAGCTGGGACAGATCAGGTTTAAGCAGCTTTTTCATTTTGACCGATGGTGCCCCATGGATCTCCAGATGCCACAGTCTGGGTCTTTTCTTTTCCAAAAACTGTAGTGCAGTGACAAGTCTTCAAAACTCAACATATAAGACAGCGACTGGACTGGAGTGCAGTAAGGTGTTTCACAGAAAGGTGTGAGGCACTATTATAATATTTTATTAGAATTAAACAATTAAACAAAATTCTTGTGCATGTGTTCCTGAAAGCATAGTGTGGGGGACGTTGAGCTGACATATAGAAGTTCAAAGCAGAATTTTCCATCCCTGATCATGCCAAGCTGGGCAGAAGATTTGAGGAACAATGTATTGCTCCCAATATAAGAAGGTTTTAGATTAAACGTGACCCCAGATGTCACCTGGAGAGAATCTGTGGCAAGGTGGACTTTTTCAAACCTTATTTTTTGTCCTAAAACTTGCTCTGTGTTCAGGGGAGTACAGTAATACTTGAACAGTGAGCTCAAATCTAGTGGATTTGTCCTCGATCCATTTTGGCAATTATTGTCCCAAACTACCGTCATCTCCCCAAATGCCAGTGTTTGGCCTTTTGGAGCTGCTTCTCTTACAGCTCAGCTAACACTAATCACCGAGCCATAGTATTACTGTTGCATTATTGCTGCTCTGGACCAGATTTTTCGGGAAGATGTGTCCTGAAACTATTGAGGCTTTACAAAGACCATTCCAGCTTTAAGAAATAACCCAGAGAAAACATTGGCAACGTTGTTCAACCAGCTCTTAATGAAGACTTTGCAAATATCACTGTCAAGGCAATGGCTTTGCTCTGTTGACAAAAGGCAGGAGAACATCTGGGCACTTGATTCACAGAGATAAACTCGGAAGTGGTGAGAGGAACTCAAGGAAGTGAGCATTTTGGCAAAAAATACTGCCATATGTAGTGAGAGAAAGGTAGTGGTCTTGGCAGTGGCCTGAGCCTAGAAAACCTCCTGGGCTTAGATCACCTCATGAACCCCACTGATCTGGTGGCCACTTGGTCATCCATTCTTTCATATTTCAGCTAGTAGGCTGAAGAGATAACTAAAAACCTGTTCTTGCATAGTGTGTCCCCAGGAAAAATGAAGTGCCCACGTAGTTTCCTAAAGAAAGTGGTTTTCAGGAAAAGACAGAAGGCTGGAGGTAAACATAATGCTTCTCTGTGGGAAGACTCAGCGTCCCATGGAAATCAGTTCTTTTCATTGAAAATTTGACTTTCTGAAAACCAACTGCTCGATTTAGAGACCTAACAGTTCAGTAAGAACTGTGAGCTCAGTGTCTCTTGTTCCCATCTCCTGTAAAACCAGGACTCCTCAAGGCCATGCTGACCAGTTCTTGACCAGGTGAGGACACGCAGGGCCACTCATGCCATGCTAGTCACTCTCAAGGGTAAATGTCACAGTGCATAGAATCATAGAATGGTTTGGGTGGGAAGGGACTTGTAACGGCCACCCAGTCCAACCCCCCTGCCAGGAGCAGGACATCTCCAACCGGATCAGGTTGCTCAGAGCCCCGGCCAACCTGGCCTGGAATGTTTCCAGGGATGGGGCATCCACCACCTCTCTGGGCATCATAGGAGGTGATGTCTAACCGTGAATGCTGGAGGATGCTGTGAGAATGAGACACGAAAACCTCATCTCCAGCAAACCCCTGCCACAACATTTCTGAACTGAAGGGTCTCCACAGTTGCCTTCATGACATTCTTCCTTGCAGTGACTCCTAGGTGCTGATGTTTGTGCCGCCCCTTGGCTAAGGATCATAAAATGGGCAACTCAGGGATGCTGATTTGGTTTTTTTTGTTCCAGAGATTTCAAAGCACTAGAGGGCACCTCACAGTTTCCCAGGGGGGAGCTGGTGCAGCTGTTACGGCTCTGCCTTGATGTGAGCTTAGGGCTTCTCGCTTTTCCTCAGATGCAAGTCACCCTGCTCTGGCATTGCAGGTGCTCTCCTTGGACTGTGAACAACGGCGCCCTGCTGCTGCCTTGCTGAGGAAAATGTCTCGTTAGAGGAAAATGTCTCTTTAAATGAATGCCCCTGAATCAAGTGGAAAAGTGCTTGCCAAGGGCTGTGTTCAGGTGGCCAGACTGGATCATGTTTGAATTAGGGTGCCATACTGCATGGAGACAGTGCTGTCCATTACTTTGCAATGAAATAATATTTTGGTTTACAATTGTTTGCAATTAGCCTCCTGCAGCAGATGAATAAGCTGTTCATGTTGATTCGACAGAGACGTTGTTTGAAAAGGGGACAAATAGCATGTTCCGCCTCACCCAGCAACCACAGGCATTACAAGAGAGAAATACGGACATACCAAAAATTCCCAGCAACAACTCCGGTAAAATTAGTGATGCTGGCACAAAGCAAGCAGTGAATGCAGCAAACAGCGATTGGAGGAGCCACACAACCTGCTGCCACAAGGCAGATCAGACAGCGCTTGAGCACGGCTGGAGAGAGGGGTCAGGGAGGGGAAGGGGGCAGACCCCTGCCCCAGGCTGCTCAGCTCTGAAGTGCGACAGCCAACGGCACCGCAACCCCCGTGGGAGAGATGCTTTCTCGCAGTCAGAAAATATAAGCCATTTTCAGAAGGCGAACAGATTTCGGTTGGGAGGTGAGGGAAGCGGAGGGCCAAGAATAGAAGGGAACAGTGGGCGTAATTCTGACTCCCTGCTGCATTCAAAGTAAAGTACAGGACAAGTTTCAAGGAAACCTGGGGGGAGCTGGTGGAGAAAATGGAGCCTGGCAGGGTGTTGGTGATCTGACCGTGCTGCCCCAGAGGAAGCAGAGAGCATCAGTGAGATGCATCACCGCACTTGTCCCAAGCAGGGTGCAGAGGTACGAATGACAGCCCCCCTGTTGGGGACTACAAAGGAGAGAAGTGAGACAGAGACGATCCTGGGTGTCGGCGCTGAAGGGGATGTTAAGCACAACAGAGCTGAGCGTGAAACAAGAGAAATCATTCAGGTCATCGACAGCTGATCACTATCAATCTGTAATGTTTTCAAATACGTATGTCTGGCCTTACCAACCCACGCGCGCGTGGACGTGCTGCTAAGCACACTGGTGCACAGCGACCCGCCGAGCACAGCTTAACGCCATCTACGTGGCAAGAGTGGGAATTGCATTAGGCCTTCCCAGAGCAGAAGGGATGGCAGGATGAGGGGAGCACATGGCTTTCTGCTCTGCCGTTTGCCTCTCTTCCTTCAAACAGCAGCATTTTCAGTAGCTTGGCGTGGTGCTGCCAGGTGCCTGGGACGGACCACGCGCGTGTGTGTTGACCCGTGCAATGATGGGGACATCAGGGAAAGCCAGCAGCCGCAGGGCACACGACTGAGAGACAGCTGCAGATGCCAGGCAAGACAGCCCTGAGCATTTCCATGCTGCCGAAGCTGCAGCTTTGGCTTCTTTTCTCCATGAGTGGTACCTGCAAGGCAGGGGGCTTTGCCCACAGTCTGTGGGAAATAACCACTTTTTCTGCGTTTGCTCAGCACTGCATCTTTGGCTTGGGCACAAGCTGAAGCAGCGGTAGATGGGCTGGAGGCAGAAGGCAGTGTTAAAAATGTGCTGGTGTCCTGAGCATCTCGGGGATGATGGGCATGGCTGAAGGGGTCTTCCCTGTGAGTTGGTGTGGAGTGGAGGAACCATGGTGCCGAGGCTGTCCACAGCCGGAGCTGCGTCTCTGACAGTGAGCAGGCGTGATGCTCAAGGAGCAGGGCAGGACCAGGGTAGATATGGAGAGGACCAGCCCCTGTCAGCCCCAGGACACTCCTGCAGATAGTGGCATGCCAAGGAGAGCAGCGAGGGATGGGAGTGAAGTTCAGAAGTGGAAGGAAGCTCCTTCGCTGAGCGATGGGGAGATGACCTGACTCCACTCCTGCACATTGCATCTGGCAAGAGGAGATGCCCCGGGGCCACAAGCCCTCATAGTGGATACATGGGGGACATGGTGTTGGAGGTCTTACCCCCTGATACTGCCCCGTGCCCTGGGAGCAGGGCAGGACTCACCGCTGATTCCTCGTTCCTCCGCCTCAGGTTTTTCCAAAGCCCAGAGCCCATCTGGCCGCTTTGGCTAATGCACCCGCCTCAGTGCCTGTCCCACACTTCACAGTCCTGCCTCTTCCTTTCGTGGCACTCGGTTCCGTTTTCACCTCTGCTGCAGTCTCATCTCTGCAAGCAGACAAGGAACAGCAATTGCACCCATGAAGGAGCCCATGTGAACATGCATCCTACGCAGCTTTAGCTCCTCTTGTGCAATTAATCTCATCAAAACTGGAAGAGGCCAGGTCCACGGGACTAAGCAGGTACCCCAGCAGCTGGTCTGGGTGTCTTGTTGGTTGTCTCACCTACGCTAACCCTGGCTGAGCTCCCACCAAAGAACTGGAGGAAGGTCTTATGTGAACATTTCTCTATCTTCTACAGCTGTTTTCATGGCAAACATCTCTGATCTGATGCTTTGTGGAGAAGGGCTGTCAGACATGTGCACTGGAGAACGGCAGGCTGGGAAGCCCTTGCACTGCTGCTTGGGTGTGGAAGGACCTTCGGGTCTGGACAGACCTTGGGGCTGCTCTCTTCCTCAGGCTCCAAAGGGTCTGTGAATCACACAGATGACTTACTGTCACCTAAAGGAACAGAGAAGCCATCTCTGAAGAGCACCTTCCTACGTATGTGTGATAATGTGCTCTGAAATATATAAAATCATTTCAGAGTGAGGTATATCACTGATAGGGTTACCAAAAATTACTTGAAGAATGGTTTTGAAGCATTACAAGTGTAGCTTGCAAATATCTGGATGTGTTTGCTGTTCTCTGAGAGGAGTGGGTGGTGGGTGCCTTTCTGCAGTGCTCCCAAGGAGCTGCTGTGAATATCAGAGCTTTGCAAACCGCACTTACGCAGTATCCCTGAAACGACAGCCCTGCAGCCTGCACGGCACTGGAGAAGGAAGATGAGTTCCAGGAGGACAGAAAAGTCTTTGTAAGTCAGACTGAGTATTATCCCACCAGCCGTTCAACTCATGGTCGCAAGAGCATTTTTTCCCCTTTAAATTGCATTGAGTATCTGATGAGCTGCTGCAGGGCTCACAGCTGGGTTGTCCCCCAGACCAGGGACGGTGATGCCTCAGAAAATAGAAAACCAGGAGAAGGGACCTCCCTCAGCATCCACTGTCAGTGTCTCGTGGCAGCCCCCTGGGTCAGTTCCACTTTACAGGGAGGTAAGAAGGACTGGGTGGGTTTGTCTTTTGAAACAGGGCTCAGGCAGAGCTGAAAGCACACATGAAAGAGGAGTGGGGCTCGGGGAAGTTCCCCAAATTGCTGACAACTTATGGTGGCTACCACCCGGATGCGAAGCATCCCCCAGTGGGGTTTCCCAGGCAGGCTGGTCGGGGTGTCCAGGCTGTAGGCAGGTAATGCAAGTGGGGTCTGATAATCTGGGCCCTGAGGCATGTCTGCAGCCATCTCCCAGAGCCAGGCTTTGTCTGTTCTCCGTACCACATGGGTGACGAGCAGCCTGTCTGGCTCGTGGCCCCTGACAAACACAGCTCCCCATTCACTGTTAATAACATCAAGCAGAAAAGGACCGATGGAAATGGATTTTTTTTCCCCCTTTCCTTTTTCAGGAAACCTGGCAAGATGTCAAAATGCTCCGCTGCCGCTCTATGCGTGGAGAGTTTTGCCCAGCCCTTCCTAGTGATGCTCCTTTGCCTGGCCTGGAGCAATTGCAGATCTTATTTTCAGCAGCTGAACTGGCAGCATAAGCAGGAGGAGAAAGCTTGACTATCAGTCATCAGGAGTTCCTAATCACTCCCACAGAGGTGTTTACTGGAGGGGCGTATGTGTGCGTGCGTGTCTGTGAGATGGAAGATGAACTGCCATTAGCATTGCAGATCGTGCACTTGTTAGCAAAGTGCCTAGACCCTGCTTTACAATTTGCTAATAATAAAGCATTTGTTCCCAGGAAACAAATGCCCAGATTTATGTCTTACTCACAAAGGACTCCGATAGATCTATTGATACCTTGTGAATCTGCAGCAGGGAGAGATATTGAAAAGCGTCTGTTTACTTGACTCCATCAAGCTCCTCTATTGATAACTGGGAGGCATTTATTTCACTATGGATAGACCACTTAGACTTGCCAACTCTCTGTTGCCAATATGTCTCATATTTAGGGTTATTATATCACCATAAAATAGCTTTATGGCGCTATGAATATAGGCACACGTCGATACCTGCAGCTGCAGCCGCTGCTGTTTCATTCGTCTGGCAGTGCTGGGAGAGCCCAGGCAGCCCTGAAGCCCAGAGGACAGGGAACAGAGGTTTCAGCAGATAAATAGGCAAAGGAAGAGCTCTCGGTGCCTTTGACCCACCTGGGTGTAGAGCCTGGTAATGTCTCCTCCCTGGAAAGCTGGTATGCAGACAGTCTTGCTTTGGCACTGGTGCCTCAGTTTACCCGCGCATCTAGACACTGCAGTATCACTGATGCTCTTTGGCTGTCCGGGAAGCTGCCAGGCACCAAAAAACAAGTGCAGGGGCTCCAGCCTTCCTCCACAGCCATGGCTACGCAGTCATGGACAGGGTGCTAGCCAGAGCGTGTGGGGATGGAGGCTGTTTGTGGTGCTTCCAGGTGAGCACGGATAGGACATGTTGGAGAGCTGTCATTCATTTGGCAGGTGCAAGTTCACTCTGGGATCGTTTTCCAGAAGACCTCACCTCCCAAGGGAAGCACAGCATGGAGAGAAGAACCTTAGGTGTCAGCAGGAGGAGTTTCTTCTTCATGGGGAGATTCAGATGCGGGAAGGATGGACAGACAATGCTGCTGGGACCGCACTGGGGGTTTTGTCCCATCTATAGCTAAAACCTTACACACCCAAAATCCCTGTGTAGGTCTGGGCTCTCCCTTTCTATCCCATTCACACATTCAAAATCCCTAACTACATGCTCAGGCGTGCCCTTATTTCTCGGTAATTCATCAAATCTGGAGGAAGCTCTGCAGGTCTGCATGCACAGCACCAAAACTGCTGCCAGAACGGGCCTCTCTGAGGCTGTGCTGAGCATTGCAGCTTACACCTGCCGTTACGTTCTAGCTACTGAATAATGCACTATTGGAAAAGGAAACCTTAGCCAGGGCATCTAGATTAAGATGCAGAGCAACCACAGCTTTTAGCTTTAGTTTTCTGGCTCCAAGTGATGTATTTCTTAGCTTTATTTCTACATGTGTACGGGGTTTGGGTTTGTTTGGTTTTTTTTGTGTGTGGGGTTTTTTTGGTTTTTTTTTTTTTTGGCATGGGCTTTCCAAGAATGGAGGAAATAGATTTTGACTATAGCACTTGAACTTTTGCTATTAACATTCTCCCTTGCAATAATTTTTCGTTCATACAGAAGCTGCTGGGTTTAAGAAACTGAATGCAGATGATACCCAAAGCACAGAAAGGACTGAGACGTGCCTTCAGCCTTTTCAGAAAACTTTGTTAAGATGGCAGAGCTCTTTGATGGTATATTAGCTCTATCAATCTATTTGTCTTTCTGCTTGCTGCTGTATTCACCTTCGAGGGGGAGTGGCCTTTCTCTTTGGGGAGGGATTTTTTTTTTATTCTGACTATTAAATTAATAATTAGCGCTTCATTTACCTGGGATCTCCAGTGCCCAGACAGTATTGATTTATCAAAAATAGTACATTGGAAGGATGGAGCCTCTTTCACTGAAGTTTAGGGCAGAGACTCAACATAGTTTCTTAGCTGTTAGAAGTACTTTTCCTGTACAGCAGTCCAGAGAACAAGCGGTCTGGGAGAGGGGAGCTAAGGAGGGTACATTACTGCCCAAAGCCCTTCTGCTGAACTGCCTCTGGGCAGGGCGCTGGAGCTGGTGGCACCCCACGGCTCCCGGAGGTATCCCGTTCCCAGCATGGCACCCTCATCCCTGCTTCTGCTGCTTCTCTGATCCCCGGAGACTGCCCATGCCGAGGATCCTTGAGGCAGAAAACACCTTTCCTGCAAGGCTGTGCTACCCGTGGGAGACTCCAGGCTCAGGAATCTCCCCATGGCTGGGCAAGGAATAGCCAAGTCACCTGTTTGTTCTAACAAGAGCTCATGATTCCTCTGGAGAGTTCTTAGCTGCTTCAGGAAAGATTAGTAAGTGTAGGAATTTGGCTAAGGAAAGTAATCTTACTTGCCTTTTGTATGTCATAATTACCCTTCTTTCACCTGATTTTTAAATCAGAACATAACTCATCGCCACCATCCAAAAGCTGGCTGGTCTAATCCCAAGCATTCAGCAATTCTTTTATTTGAAGCAGCTGTTTATGAACTAGTAAAGCATCATTAAGAAATCGTGGCAAACTTAATTGAAGGGACTGCCAGGCACCAAAGCAAGAGACAAGAGGTTATCCAACTCAACACCAGCATCCGCAACCCAGCACAGGGTATCTCCTGAACCCAGCCCAGGGTATCTCCTGTCGATTCCTTTCAGAGTCAGGTTGCAGAATACACCCAGGACCCGGTGCACCCAGAGTGCACCCGGAGTTCAAGCCTGTGGGAGTGAGCTGAGGGCATGGGAACAGGCAAGGCTTGGCAGGAGGCGCGGCTCATTTCAGTTTGAGCTGAAGCATGGGAAGGAGGATGCTCTGAGCACAAAGGCTTGAGCAGGGAGAACGAGCTGCCGTAGATACATTGAGAGGCAAAAGCAGCACATTGGCTCAAACAGCTGTGCAGAGGATAAGCAGACTTAGCAAGGATTTTGCCCACAGCTGTCCAGCACAAGGGAAAACATATGTTAAAAAAATCTTCACAAATAATCTTAATCTAATCTGTAGCTACAAACTCTCTATGCTTAACCACAATCACACGCCACATGCAGTGACACAGAGTGTCACAGTGCCACGTGCCGTTCACATTTACCGTGCCACACGGCATGTCCTCTCTGGGTCATTGTCACACTGGGCATCTGCGTCTCACCTGCAGCATCACCCTGCCACTGCCAGAGAGAAGGTCAATGAGGATCCAAATTGCACACGTTTACAATGTGCCATGTTGAGATAAAGACTGGAAGCATTTAAGGGATTAATGGACTTAATTTATCCACAACAGCTGATCAGCTTTCCATGGGAGAGCAGTTTCCAGTACAGCATGGTCATTCCAGTGGAGTGGAGAGAGGTTAGAAACTGCTCTGGCCTCTCCAGGTATGTGATTTTTAACCTTCTCCCACTGGTCTCTCCCCACGATGCCCAGCAGGAGACACTCCACTCTCTAAAGGCTTATCGTGTGCTGTCATGTCCACCAGCAGTGGATCAGATGTGTGCATTTTCCCTTCTGCATCTCAGGGATGCCTTGTGAGACTGGATTCCCAGCTGGGACAGCATCCTCCTCTTCCCTGCTGGGCTCCCTGGCTTCACCAGGCGCCAGCCCTGTGCTGGCAATGAGTTGTGCACCACAAGCCTGACCAGCTGGGACACCCTGAGCAGGGGAACAGGAGGGACCAAGCTGGCTCTGAGGAAAAACAACCCAGCCCAACCAGGTGAGGTCACCTAGAGCCTCCAGCAGCACCCAGAGCACACAGCAGGAACAGCGGTGGATTTGGGGCTGTTCCAGGGACTGGAGTCAAGGGATACCAGCTGTATCTCTTCTAAAACTTCTAGGGGTTTGGTCTGTAGAGCAAGGATTAATACCATGAAGACCCGATCATCAAATGTCCTAATGGCAGGAGGCAAGAGCCCCAGATGAGTGAAAGCAAGCACTGCCTCCCCCTGAGCACGTGATGTTGAGGCCCTTTGGACAGCTGGCATCTGACGGCTTGATGCTAGGAGCGGAGAGCTGCAGGAAGAGTCAAAGCCAAGAAATGCTGGTGGTACTGCAGCCATTGTTCATTAGATGTGGACAGCACATGCCCATCCAGCTCAGAAGACCACATGCCCAAGGGAGGGGAGCACCTGGCTGGCAAGAGGGGACCTGAGCAGCATCCAGGATGGTCTCCAAATAGGAAGCTTTTTACATTCTGGCCTCGTCATCCCAGATGGACTCAGGACCTCCAGAGTCTTACGCAGAAGCTAGTCCCCAGCTGGTGCGTGGTGCAGACACGCTGCTCATTTTCTGCGTCAGGGGCCCTGGTTGCTGCCATCAGGAGGGTCAACGCACGTCCTACAAATAGCCCAAACAGCTTGGAGTTATATTTACAAATGTTTGTGGCTACTGGGGAGTTGCTTTATCTTTTATCAAGGCAGCAGGGCTCAGTTGCAGGAAAGGAAGGAGGAAAATAAAACATAAAAAAAAAAAAATCTATAAAATTCAAGGATATTTGGAACAGTCTCTGAGAAAAAAAAATAATTATTTTTAAGTCAGTTTCCTCATTTTTGAGAATTTTTTTTTTATGTTTTTGAACTCTCACATTGCCTGGGCTTTTACACAGGAAACAGAAAAGCCTTTGGCATTCTGGGTAAGTAGCAAAGAAAAATGTGATTTACCCATCCAAATCTCTGCATCTTCCATCACCGTGCAAGCACCTAAAAGTAGGTTCCACAGCAAAGCAATCCTACTGTCTTAAATACCAATGAAATGTTCAGGGTAATGCTAAAGTTGACAAAAGCCAGTTCTGTAAGTACTGGAGGACCATTTCATTTTTAGAAGCATACACTAAGTTTGGAAATTCCGGTGCAAGCTGGAGTCCCTGCACTCCAGCAGGGCCACACGATTCGCCCTGCTCCTCCCTGGAAGGGATGCTGACTGCCTGACCAAGCCTGCCAGCGGCCAAAGTGAAACAAATGACACCAATGATTCAGACCACTGCCTCTCTGCTGTGTTGCAGAGAAACCACCAAATACCATCATTTTTTTTTGTTAGAGAGCAGCACAGCCAGCTGAGCAGTCTGTCGGCTTGCTGGACCATCAGCAGCCATGTACAGCAAAGCAGCTCAATCCACGAGAATTGGGCTGAGGAGCACTGGAGCAGGGCATCCATCCCCCAGAGATATTAGAAGAAACATTTCCTGTGTGGTCAGCTCTGGTTTGGGGGAACAGAAGTGTTCCCAGTCAACAGGGTCAACATTGGAATCCTCGTCACTGGAGAAAAGTGACCAGCACCATACCAGAGCTTGGAAGGACCTGCACATCCACCTCACTCCAGAGGTGCACACCCACCTACAGAGTACACAGACCACCCTGTCCAGGGGTTGAGGAGAGAAAGGGAAATCCATAATTTCTAAAAGCAACCACCTGCTCCATCTGTGAGGGCCCAAGAGAGTCGACACGGAGCATTTTCGTCGCTGCTGTTCCTCATAATCTAACATATTCCAGCAAAAACCTCCTAAAGCTGTGCTACTTTTTCCTCTTATCTCTGCAGAGAATAGGAAGGGGGAAAGGAGGAAGATGGGGATCCCGTCTCTGTGACGTTGTCAGTGTTTGCTGTGGAAAAAGAGTTTTGAGCACTGAAGCCACTCAAGAAGGAGGAACAAATGTTCTTGAAAAGATAAACCTAGCTTCTAGAAAAGTTTCAGAGAAGAAGTCAGGATATCTCCTGACTATCAACTGCAAAGAACTGCTTCATGTTTCATTATTTGTATTTCTTGTTTTCTTGTATTATTTTTCCCATTTCCATTTTCATCAATCGATCCTTTTTACAAATACTTTGCAGATGAATTTTTCCCCTTTCACCTTTCTTATTGGTTTTTCCTCCTTTTAATATGTATTTCCCTATTTCCAGTTCCTCTACTGTATTGTCATGGATTCGGCTTTCAGGCTGACAAGTCTAACTCCTCCTTTCCTCCTTTTCTTTCTATTTCTTTTTTTTTTGTTCCTTGTCCCAGCTTTCTGTGGTTGCTGCTGTGGTTCTTCTCACTCAGAGGGACCAAAAGAAAATTGATGGGGGGAGGGCTTTTTTAAGAAAGAAAAGTGAAAAAGTGGTCTGTGGGGATCAGCCTGGCATGAGCACACCAGAGCAGTTCACTGGGCTGCAGTTTAAAGACAGAATTCAGCAAGGAATATATTATGATTATCTAGCAGATGTTGTGTGGGACGTAATTGAGCACGAATGCTCCGGGACAGCACCACAGGACATGAGTTTGAAGTTAGCAGAGGGTGGGCAGCAGTAGACTGACCACAGAGGATTTGCATCTGAGCTCTCCTTAGGGAGCAGGAGGGGAAAGCTTCGGGAATGAGTTTGGGGAGCAATACAGTTGAGGGTGAGCCATCATGGTAGAGTGATGAGGATGAGGGATGAGCATGGCCCAGGCTTTCATAGGAAGGGTTGTAGGGTGGGAATATCTGATGGTGAGTCAGCCCTTGCTGGACAATGTCTTGGGATGAGTTCTTGGGTTGGAAGGTTTAATGCACCCACTTGGCAAAGAGCCTCAGCAGTCCTGCAGGCTGGAAAGCATTTGAGAGTTTGCACCTACTTGGGCTTGGGTGGCTACCATGGCTTCAAATTTTAGGATGACTCCTCTGTCTATAACAGGGATCTAGGTTAATTCCACCAGGAAAAGTCTTCTTTAAAATCAGTGGGCAGCAGGAACCCAAGCCATTCAATGCCACTTTCTAGGGGGCAGTTGTGAGTGAATTTGGAGACATTCCAAATGTGTAATGCAACAAGAAAGTAATCCAGGGTGAGTGCTGGTGCGAGGGAGTTTGAACAAAGAGCAGGGCAGTATGGTGGCTGAAGAGGACAGTCTAGGCTGAGAGCTCACTCTGGAGTCAGTTGAACAAGCTGCATGACATCTGACTCCGCTAGAAGACAAGAGGAAGGTCCTAGTAACACCATGGGCAAAGCAACAGCACATTGTCAGTGCCATGATACAGGAGCAAAGATGGGGTCTGGAGGCCACGCAGTTGCCAGGCTGTGTTGAGTGTTGGTAGCAAGTGTAGAAAGAGAATGATGGTGCTCAAGTTTCTCTGGCTTGGGCATCTACAATATGATGTTCTGCAAAACCATACCTAAATGTTGCCAAAAACTTGGGCTTTAAAGCCAAGTCATTTTTTTCACAATTAAATCCCTCAGATGTCTCTGGCATTAGCCTTTCCCTCCTGGCTAGTCTCAGGACCTTGGGTTTTCAAGGAATGAGTTTGAGGGAACCTAGGCACCTCCCAGAGTTTGGGGCTGAGCTTTTCTTAGCCAAGCTCTGGCTTGCCTACCAGGCTTATGTACCAGTGGCTCAGCAGAGTGACTCACAGCTACGGCAGGTTTCCAGTGGTTTGCAGGCAAACCAGAAATATTTGGCCCATTCAGATTAATTCTTGGAATGTTTCCATGAGATCCCAGGAAGAAAAGCTTCAAAAATACACCAGTCTGGAGCAGGTGAGTGTTACTGTCAGTGCTCTGGGAAATTAGGCAGTTAAAGACATTCAGAATAAATGTCAAGAAATTGCAAAGAGTCACCTGCTCATTATTTTTATAAGTTCTTGTTGAAAGAATGCTTCTTTAGGTAGCAAATGATAGTGTCATGAGAAGCATAAATGTCATGTCTTTTTTTTTTTAATTCACACTAGGCAGAGTCATCTGCCTGTTACAAGTTTCTGATAATGAAGGGCATGTAATAGTGACCCCATATAGCATAAGTGAGCCCTGTTTAACATGCTCACGCTTCCCTAGATGTTCATTACGAAGCAGACTGTGCCTGATGCAAACTCATCCATCCCATTATTGCTCTGCTCTTTATTTGGGGATCACTTAAGCAAGCTGAGAGCTTTGGTCTTTGACGGAATACGTTTACACTTGAAGCACTTGTGCATTTATTGTAAGTGCTGTTTGGGGCAGGAGGGTCACGGCTCCAATCAATGTGATGCAGCTGGACTTAGGAAACAGGATGAAAGAACATCACATGTACTCAGTTCTCTCTGTTGTGAACACAGGACATTTGTGAAGATGTGAAATTTGTTTGCTCCAAGTATTACTGGCAGAGAACACACTCATCTCCATGCTTCAAGTCACCAAGTCCATGTTTGCCCCTGGATGACTTAGGGACATGTCGACTCCTAGAGGAGTCGGAGCCAAAAAATTTCCCTTGCTCCAGGGTGGGTTGCAGGAGTGGCATGGCAGGTCCCGGGTCTATATGGTGTCTATGCAGTGCTCCTGGGTCTGCACAGGGGCAATGGTGGAGGCAAAGCAGAGCACTGCAAGGGGGAAGGCAAGGGGAGGGAAAAAGGAGGCTGCTGTGATATTCAAGGGCAGGGATGGGGAGGTGGAAGGCAGATCTCTCTATTCCGTCTGTTAGCAACTTGCCTAGAATTCAGGTCTGTGAATCGGAAGGCACTGATGGAGATCACCGTACGGATATGCACCTCGGAGGGTTGCTCCCCACCTGCTCCCAAGTACAAGGAGAAGGCTTTGATCATGCTCACCTGCTGCCTCAGGACCAGAGGCAACAGTTAAAGGAGGGAGGAGAAATGGGAGTGTGCCATTTGCCCATTCAGAGAGGAGCAAACACGTGGCTGTGGGCACCGTGCAGCGGGGTCACGGGCCTGGGGATTTCATACTGCTCTGAGCTCACAACTACCCAGTGTGACTGCGTCAACTTTCTTCTGTATCAGTGCCAGGGGATGTTTGTCCTTAATATTACATTTCCAAGACATAAGACTGGAGAGTTTAGCAGAGAAGAGACCCAGAAAGAAGCCAGCTGGTTTGAGTGTGAGCTGGACATGAGAGAAACAGCAAAGCTTGGCAGAAGTTCAGCTAGCTCTGGAGATGACAACCAGACTCTTCACTGTCTAGACCCACCACTACTTATTTCGTCTGTGCTCCAAGGGCTCTGCAGGACACGGACCTGCTAGGTGTGAGATCCTCAGTAAAGCATTTCACCTAGAGCAATAAGAGTTAGATGCTTTTGAAAATGGTCCCATTCCCCTCTGTGCCTTCCTTCTCTTCTTTGTCCTTGAATGAAATATCTTTCTACACATTTAAATGTTTTGAGGCACCAGCTCATCCTCAGCGGGAGTTGTACGCCAGTTAGGTGTACAAAACCTAGCACAAGGCGTTGGTATTGGTGAATACCCTTTGGCATGTCTTTCACAAAATGAGCCCAAGGCTTTCCTGGAAGCTGGCTAGCTTTTGCAAAACCTAACTTGCCCCTGCACCATGCAGCTGCTCACGTGCTGCAGCATGCCTTCCTCTGCAGTCAGGCTCCGAGATCTTCCCAAGCTTGGATTGAGGGACATGGAAAGGTTTTTCCCTGCAATGGGTGCTGGAACTGGTACGGTGCAGGAGCCGTCCAAGCACCTTGCTGGTTGCCACCAAAATGAAGTTATCAATGAAAGCTTCACCGCAAGAGGGGGGCGAGCCAGTTCCCCAGTCTGGCCCCAGGGTGCCTATTCCCCCAGCACCTCCGAAAGCAAAGCACAACCCTCTGCTTTGCTGCAAGAGGATACTTCTGCAGGCAAAAAGTGATGGGAGCCCTGAGATGCCATTTGCGTGGGCTGCTGCTCCCCATCTCGCTGCCACCCCCTCCCCTCTTCCTTCAAAGGTTTTGATTTGTTTTCTTCTCATCTTACAGCAACTGGGATTCCCAGTCCTGGATGGTGATTAAAGCGCCTGCGAAGCTGCCTGATGGGTGTATGGAAGCATTTGATCTCTGTGCGCGTTTGTGCGCATGCGTGAGATGTCACTGAGGGATCTGCAGACACCTGTGGAAGCCCCCCATCGCTGCAGGGGGGCAGCCTGGGTTTCAGATAGCGTCTGTTTGTTTTATTCCTCCCTTTGACAGTGAGCTGTGATGGCTGCCTTAGTCCTGGCCTTATGCTAATCGGCCTATGCCGAGGAAGGAGTGGAACCACTCACCACCTTTTCAAAACAAAAATTTGCTGTTCTGTCTTTGTCTGCTCTGCTGCTGCATCTGGAGATGGCTGAAGCTGTGAAATGGCACTGCAGGCGTTGTCTGTTGTGGTTCTGCTGGATCCTACACCGGACCCTTCCAGCAGTGCACTAAGCAACGTGAAATGTATAAGGTTTGGTCTTGCCGTCCTGTACCAAAGCAGAAGCGCGTGCAGCCTGGTATTCCAAGGAGAAGCTGTCTGTACTTCCAAGTTATGTGCACGGTTTTCTCAGAGGGAGCAAAGCACAGAAATGTCCCATGTGCTTGAAGCAGAAAGCAGGACAGCCCATGCTGCTGCAGGTCACAACACCTTTGGCAGCTCCAAAGAAAGCTCCATCGACCATCCAGTGCTCCCACATGAGACTGGGATGGCTAAACAACGTTTCTTGAGACAAGGAAACAGTGGAAAATATTTTCAGGGGAAAAAATCTCAGACCCATTCTGATAAAAATACAGAAGTTTGGAAGATATTATTTTCCTTGTATTTTTCATTCAAACATTTCCTAATTTTCTTCTAATTCCACTGCATTTCTCAGTCAGCTCATCCTTCCAGCTTTCCGACTCAGTGTTATGGTCTGTGGTTTTCCTTTTGGACCTGTAAGAGCCACGGTCCTGCCGCTGGTTGCACAGAGCCTCCTGCTCTCCCACCCGGGGAAAGGGCTCCTGGCTGCTTCCAGGCAGCTTGTGGTAGCCGCGTTGGAAGTGAGCCTTCCCGCGGCTGGCAGTGGGTACGGCGGTAGGGCCACCAGTGTGGAAGGTTGTATTTTCAGCAAGAAAAACACAGGTGACTTTTGGAGTTGGCCTGCCCACATAACGACAGGCATGCACATCCTTTTTCCTTTACTTGCACTACCAGATGATTATTTAAGAAAGAAGAGTTTTGGGGTTTTTGCTATGCTCCAAGTCTGCCCCTTTCCCAGCACACTGTCTCAGCCCCTGCCAAGAAAGAGGGTGATTTTCCTTGTTGCGGCCAGTGGAACCCAGTCCCATCAGTTTTTGTCAGGATTCTGTTCCACAAGGAGCTGTCTTCATGGGGAGGGAGAAGAAAGCTGCCCATTGCCCATCTCGTTCTGGAGGCTGTATGTGCAGATGCTCCAGTGGCAGTTCTGGGGCACTCTGGTCCCCAGGAGATGGGGAAGGGAAAGGACAGGCAGCGTTTTCCCGTGGCAGACACCTGCAGGGAAGAGACCCAACGTCTCGCTGTCACTTCCAAGCAGAAGTTGTCTCTCTTGGGGATGACAGCAGGGTGGAAGCCAACAGGGTGTTTCCTGCTAATCCAGCTCTGCATGGGGCTCCTTCTCTTGGAGCAGCAGACTCGAGGGAGCAATGTGTCACTGCCTGCATCTCTGCGATGTAGCCTGTAGGTGGGAAAACATGTTCTGTAGGTAGGAAAACTCCCACAGTGTGTTTTGTTCAGCAGAAAACATCAACAACTGCAGCTCTGCTGCCTCCTGACATAGTCGGGCAGGGGCTGCCTTGCTTTCAGACCTCCTTCTGATTTGGTAGCTGGGGAGATACACTGACAGTTGCCACCTGTGTCCACAAAGACGTCTTCTAGGCTGTGACTCTGGGCAAGAGTCAGGACACCTGAAAAAATGTGTAGCACACAGTCAGCATGAAGATGCCCTGCCGGATTAGCTCCAGAGAAACTCAGACTTGCTTTCCAGCAACCCAGGGTCTGATGCCACCAGAACACTGTGATGCCCACGATTACTTCAGCAGCAATCGGCAGAGGTTTGTGGAGCTCACTCACGAGAGGTGAAATTGGGCCAGCAGCCAGTCCCCTCTCTGCCCTATGGAGGATGGGGGGGTTGTACCCCTCTCCCATTGCCAGGCTCGTGGGGTGCATATAAAACAGTGTGAATCAGCAGCGGAGACAACTCCAGCTCCCCCATCTGCTCCCTTATTTTGTCAGCCCCCTCAGGCATGCTGTGCGCAGAGGAGCGATGCCCCCTCCCCATCCCCACAGAGGACCCCGCGCTGAGCAGGCAGCGGGGGGGAGCTGGGGAGCTCATGCCGCCCATCATCAGCTCCAGCTCAGGCGGGGAGCCCGTGCGCAGCCAGGCTGCTGCCGTGACCCCTCTCATCAGCGCTGATTTCCTTAGGGTCCCTCTGAACACACATTTCCTTTCCCAGCTCCCTAATTCCCCCTCTGTGGCTGATGTGGAGGAGGCTGCACTCACTAGGACGCCCCTGGGACCCCAACATCTGGGTCAGCATCACTCCCAGACCCGGTCCCTGCCAGCACATCCAGGCGGGCACGGCTGAAAATTTAATCAAATCGCTGGCGCTCCACACCAGGCCGGAGCCTTCCCGATGGCACTCAAGTAGATGGAAATGTAACATTTGGATGAATGGCCCTTTAATTACGCTTTATCTGCCCTGCTCTTTCGCTTCCTGCTGCAGAAAGCCAAGTGAATGTTAATGGGAAGCAGCTCTGCAGGGCGGCTCACAACCTCACACCTGCTTGCTTTCATGCTGTTGGATGCCTGTGCAGAGTATTAATTAAGCAATTAAGGCAAAGGAGGTGTCTGCTGGCCTGCAGCCCCTTGAAACGCTCCCTTCAAGGACTCCGGGCTCTTGCAGCACCTGCCATCGGTAGCGATCCACCGTAAGCTCCTGGGACTGGCAGAGAGGTTGTCTCAGTCAGGCAAAGGCAGCATTTGAGCTGCACAATGAAACCGGCTCTTCCAGGGGTTTCATCTGTGCAGAGGCTTGGCCTGACCTTTCCTTTCCTTTCCTTTCCTTT
>WHYT01017251.1:568337-578380 GCA_009806455.1 Tetrax tetrax
TTTTTTTTTTTTTTTTTTTTTTTTTTTTTTTTTTTTTTTTTAATAGAGAAGGGGGAGCTCGCTCTGCGCTGAAAAAAAAAGCACCGTTTGAGCAGAATACAAACACTTTAGAAAAACTCCCATAGCAAAACCTTTTAAAGACTATTTTGTAATCTGCAGTTCAGAAACAAATGCCACTGTACTCCAGCCCAGCTGAGCTGTCTTGGAGAGCCCCGGTGAGGGGCAGGTTACACCAGCTCTCCTTGGGCCGGGACAGCATCTCTGCAGCCCCTGGAGAATATGGGAGCTGCTGTGTAAGTCTAGGATTTATCTCACCGCAGTTAGGTGGGGGAAGAAAATCACAGAATCATGAAACAGTTTGTGTTGGAAGGGACCTTTCAAGCCCACTCAGTCCAACCCCCCTGCAAGGAGCAGGGACATCTCCAACCAGATCAGGTCGCTCAGAGCTCTGCCCAGCCTGGCCTGCACTGTGGGGAAAAAAAAAAAAAAGATACCTGTCCATTACTGATAATTTCTCTGCTTAATCCCAGGGAGAAACATAACTGGGGAGAGAATTTTTGCTATCCAGCCATGTACAGCCTGAGAGAAGAGAAATCTAGGGCTACAGCTGGGCATCTCAAAAAACTTTATGATATTTGTCATGCAGATAGGCCAAAGAGCTTGAAAGAGTCATAAGTGTGAAAACCAGGAACAGTGGTCTAGAAAATGTCTCCTAATGGGTTAACAAATTCATTTACAGTCTCTCATTGCCTTCCAAATGAGAGGTGCTATTAGGCATGCTGTGTAAGGGTGGTTAAAGAGCAGTGGCCAGGATCACAGCTGTTGGGAGGGAAATTAAAACCTGAAGACAGTCAGCTTGGACTGAAAGATTGTCCCTTTTCAGATGCCCTCATGTTTCCTCTCTTAGCTTCTCTGAAGTTGCTTTGACTTTTACACATCTCATCTTCTCTTTCTCCCCTGAGCTTCTCAGAATGTCAATCATTACTTTGGCTCAGAATGGCTAATATTGGCAAATGACTAGCTAAGCTATTGTCATGGACTAACAGAAAGAGTTAGGTTGTGAGGGACCTCTGGAGATGTCTACTCGCCTCTTCAGCTCCAAGCAGGGCTAACTCCTACCCTGGATCAGGTTTCTCAGTGCCTCACCCAGATATGTTTTGAAAATTTCCAGAGCTGGAGATCCTCCCCACCTCCCTAGTCCTGAAGGTGAAGAATATTTTCCTTGTGTTCAATTGGAATTTTCCCAGTTGCAACGCATGCCCATTGTATCTTAATCCTCATTATGCACCTCTGGGAAGAGTTTGGCTCTATCCTCTCCATAACCTGCCCTTTAAGTAACTGTTTTCAGACCATTTCTGCATTTTATCACAGCAACTCTAGTTTTGATTCTGCCACTCATTCCAGCTGGGATGAATTCCTTATTCTCAGGGATGGAAATATCCTCTCAATTCAGTCCTGTAAATTGGGAATCAAAACTGAAAAGAGGATCAGTCTCAGGACAGACCTATCTGAAGAGCCCTCCTGGTTTGACAGAGAGCTTGCTAGGAGCTCTCTGAGAACAGCCCTTCACCTCCTTCCACCCCCATCCTCTTCAGAAATCTAGACTATATTTCCCTAGTTTGCTCAGACAACATCCTATTGCATTGTGTTAAAAGCCTTAAAGTCAATATATTTCACATCTATTGCTTCTCTTTATCCACCAGGCCAGTTACTGTCAAAAAAATTGGTCTGATTTGAAATGATTTGTTTCTGACAAATCCCAGATGGTTCTTTTTCATCACCTAGAGATATCATATGTACTTATAAGCTGAAGGCTTTGTACTTTTTTCTTTCTTCTTTCTGATATCAAAGGCAGGCTGAGCCAGTGATGCCATTTACCCCCTCTTACTGCTGTCTCCACATTGCCCTTCTTCAGTCCCCCTCTGCCTCCTTAACATGAGTTCTGGAAGATATGGCTTGACTCAGAGATGAAAGTATCTGCTGCAAGCCTTGCAGCACCTTGCCACCCTCTTCATGTTCTGCTTCACTCATCCTGGGGACCAAAGTGAGTCTGACCAGCCTGCAGTTCCCTGGTCCTCCTTCTTCCTCTCCTCTGAAACTGTCTGTGACAGTAGGCTTTCTCTGGTTGTTGGGGACCTCCTCTGTTCTCTGTGATCTTGTAAAGAAGGTAGAGAGCAGTCTGACATTGCCATTAGCTGGCTCTCTGTGTACCCTAGACAGGTCTTCTTTTGTCCCATAGACTCAGGTGGGTTGAGGTTGCTCAAGAGATCCTGACTTGATCCCCCTCCGCTACCGGCAGTTCTCCTTCTTGAACCCCTTCTGTGAGCACAAAGGCCTGGGAGACCTTGTCAATGGAAACAGATGCAAAGGAGACACTGATTTCCTCAGCCTCATATGCATCCTCTGTCACTAAATTACCCCGCCCATCCAATGGTGCATTCATACACCCCTTGTTATTCCTTCCCTTTTGATGGTAATGCTAGACATCCCTTGTTGTTTTCAATTCAAGATGAGCTTTTGCTTCCCTAACACCCTGCTTGCATGCTGGAACAGTGCTTCTGTGTTGCTCCTGGGTAGCCTTTCCCACCCCTTCCACCTCCTCTATGTGTCCTTCTTATGGTGGAGCTCAGTCAGGAGTTCCCTTTTTAGGCAAACTAATCTACTGACTTTCTTGAATACTGGTAAGAATTGTTCTTATGCTTGGGGGAAATTGTCCTTAAACATCTGCCAGTTTTCCTGAGCTCCGTTATCCTTTAGAGCTACACATCCATGGGATCCCATCTACCAGTTCCCTGAAAAAAACAGAAATCTGCTGTCTTCCCCTGCCCTCCCCCGTCTTGCGGTCACTGCAAGCAACATCAATATCATTATCACATCTCCAGTCAGCTATTCCTTGTTTGAGAGAAGTTGTGTTAAGAACAAGAAGTTGTGTTAAAAAGTTGTCCCAGATATCTTCCAGACAGCTCTTGGAAGGTGTTTATCTCCTGCTCCATTCCTGCTCCATTGCCCTTCCAGCAGATATGAGAAAGACTAAAGTGTCTGAAAAGAGTGAGGATCTGCAATCTGGAGACCTTCTTGAGCTGTTTGAAGGAGATGTTGTCTCCTCCCTCACCCTACGATGTCCTGTAGCACACTCCTACCACAATGCCACTCTTAGTGGCCTCTCCCATGAGCCTGAAAAGTAGGGTCTCACCCAGCCTGTCACCAGTTCCACAGGAGAAGTTCTATCCACCTCCTCAAACAAAGCACATTCCTCTCCTCTTCTCTGCCTCTCTTCTCTTGACTGCCCATATCTGCCCATCACAGCAAGCTTTCCCACAACGTATCACTTATTCCAGTAATATTACCTTTTGATGTCTACACATGGAGCTCTGGCTTTTTGCTTCCCATGTGTTTGCATGATATGGGTCCCCTTTGACCCTGTATTATACTTCCCAGGGTCTTCAAGGGCTTTCCTATCCCTATCATGTTCGTCACAGATATTTACCATCCCAACCTCCATTCTCTTACGCAATTGCCAGCTGTTATCACCATCCCACAACATACTCGGTTTAAGCCCCTCCTCACCAGCATGGTAAGCCTCTTGGTAAAAATACTTCTGCCCCACTTTGTCAGGTGGATCCCACCCTTGCCCAGCTGTCCTTGCTCGCTACAGAGAGACACATGTCATACAAGCCAATGCTGCCTATGACACCACCCAAGTGTTAACTCATAGAGTCAGTTCTTCCTACCCAAGTCTTTCCGGTTTTCCTTGCAGGATTGAAGACAGCAGTATCTGGGCTTCTAAGTCCTTCTCTCTCACGCCTGCAGCCCTACACTCAAGTCATTCTTGATTTCTTACGAGTATCCCTTGACAGCAGCATTGTGTCTGTACTGATTTGCAATAAGGCATAACAATCTGAAGGCCAAAAAAGCCTCAGCAACATCTCCAGCACATTCAAGGTCCAGGTCACTGGCAACCTACAAGCCTCCTGTGATGTAGCTCAGGTCAGCCAGTGTGTGCCTCCATCCTGGACAGGAGCAAACCTGTGATGACCAGCACCAGCTGCTGCCTTCTGCTTCTAATGCTTGGTTCAGGTCTGGCTGAAGCCTCCCTTCATAAGGCTTGGTCCCCCTCCTTGGCTATGAAGGGTTTGCACCAATTTGCTAACACAGATCAGTAGACAGAGAAAGGTCATTTCAAATGCTGCCTGAAGCCACAAGTGCCCAGTCTCCCCCATCATGGAAGTCTTCATCCAGAAGCCCTTCTAGCCCCATCTCTTGCTGTCCCTCCTCCTTTGCATTACAGAGCTCAAGCTTTTTTGTCTTTTCAAGATCTCTGCAAAGACCCTGTCACTCTTCTGTTCATCCTTCCTGCAAGCACAGTCTGCTCCTTGCTCCTTCATCTCCCAAATCAGCATCTTAACAAGCCCTCGCCTCCCACACAGCAGCCCACCACCACCCCCAGCCCCAGGAGAGGCACCAGTCACAGACCAGTGGTGCAAACCCTTTTAATGAGGAACCCACCAACTGGGAAACAGCCAACAGAAGCAGTAGAGCTGGAGAAACCTCTAGATGACACCAGAAGAAAACGGAAGCAACAAACTGTGTTTAAGAAAAACAAAACTGATAGAAAAATAGAGATAAAAAGATAAAAGCCTCTGCCATCCCTCAACAGTCTCCCCAAGAAGGCCTATCTAAATAATAAAGCAAGAATTGTTCCACCTTGCGCTGTGGCAGCATGTCGCTCTGATGTACCCTCTGTTTCTTTGCCTAAAGAACAGGCAGTGTTGTGAGGAAGGCTGAATATTAGCAACAGGAGCAGGAAAGGCTTGCACAGCTCTGTGGTGTGCAAGGGGACATGCTAGGACAGAGAGAAAAATCAGCCTTAGCAGGTCAAAATCCAGCATGCTAAATCCTGCTTTTTGATACCTGGAGCTGTCAGCTGAGACCTAGGCACCGCGCTGCACGTGCTGCTAGCCTGCTCGTGCCCCACGTACTGTGCTCATGGAGTGAAAGTGCTGGGGCTGGACAGGGTCCCTCCTCATTTTCTTGACCGTCTGCAAAATAAGGTGAAGGGAAAGTTTTTTTCTGCCCTCATTGAAATAACATATATATGAAACAGAGTTATCATATATACTTATGTATAATTTATGTAAAGTATATATGTATGCATTTATGTATTGTTTACGTATGTACCTATATGGCCTTTAAGACTTGAGCTGTGATATAAACTGCAGCCTTTTTTGGGAGTAGCCTTGATCTGAAAAACATTTACGTGTTCTTGCATGGCACGCTGCAGCGTGTGGTAGAGCAGCTGTGGGCACCAGCCCTGCCCTGCGACCTGCTGATGCCCGGAGGTGCACCCGCGGAAGATTCAGCTGCTCTTTAAGGCACGTTTCCCATGCAAATACCTACTTCTGCATGGTGTCTGTCAGCTGGTGAGAGGATAACCATTCCTCATCCACCTCATCTGGCCTCAGTGTAAAGAAACAAGATTTAGGGAGTTTATAAACTCTTGGTTTTCCAGCGCTGCTTGGTAGAAGACCCCAGACCGAGCGCTTCAGCTCTGGAGAGCTGCCTGCCTTGCGATGGGTTGGCAGGCACCTTGGAAGTCAGCTGGTCTGTCTGTTGTCAGGGTTTTCTTCTCCCAGAGGAAAAGGCTGCCGTATGGGAATCCGCATTACCTGGAAATTATTCTTACAGTGGGGCAAAGTAAAAGAGGAATAAAAGTGACTTTAATCCATCAAAGCACTGAACAAACCTCGGCTGCACAGTTTGTCAGGGATACAAAACAGGAAACAAATACGTGCACAAATGTTCACATTTACTGAAGATCCTCTCCTTTAAGGTCTCTCCTCTAGTGACTGCGGGGAGATTGTGGACTTGATCCAGACCAGGATGAGTCAGACCCGCTCCCAGGGAACGCGCATGTCTGCAGTGGTCCTGTGGCTGGACAGGAGCCCTGAGCCTTGCTGGACACCCTTCCTAATACCTCGGGAAAGCAAGGCTCTCTAGCGACAGCAGTAGCCTCTCATCGTTCCCCAAGTCTGTTTTTTTCTTGAGTACAAACAAAGAGAACTGGACACTGGGGACTGTCAGCATGCACGAATTTATTGCTGAAGGATATCAAACCCTTGATCTCATTTTACTAATCTTTCAGAAAAAAATATCAATTCTCTTGTTGAGCTTTTCAGCCAATCTATCTTATGCGGGGCTGAAGCATGACTAAATTACACCATTTGGGTTGGTGCACACTCTGGAAGACATTGGACCTGGACACAACACATGACATAAGGGCAACCAGAAGGACAGCTTCGGAGCCAGTCCTGCCCTGCTCCTTTGGGGAAATACAGTTTTCACAGCAGCGTTACTGGCATGGTGAGAAAGTGACTTGTCAGATGAAAAAGAGCAAAGGACAAACAATGAGTGTGAATTTGATGTTATTCACTGGGCAAATGTTTGAACTTGATGAAATTCATCAAGCTTTGGGTATCTGTGATTGTTTGTGCTGTTCCCAAGCCCCTACCCAGCCCAAGCCCTGCATCACAGCAAAGAAACGGACGCAGATTGCCGTGCTTTGCCGTCACAGGCAGAGAAGCCAGTTCCCTCTCTGCAAGGACAGCTATGGCACCCGCAGGTAGGTAGGAACAGTCAGGTCCTCCTGACATCCCTGTGAGAGCTTCAAACACTGCTCAGCAAGTCAGGAGAGTGCTCACGCTCTGAACCGGTCCCACCATGGGGAGGGATGCCCTGGGATTTTGCTGAGGAGTAAGGACAGATCATGAATCCCAGATGTGAAGCATTTACAGGTTAAGTAATTCACTGGTTTCCAAGTCAAAGTCAGTAGTGTGCTTAAGAGCATCCCCATCCCTACTTTACCAGCCTGAAAAGGTTGACCAGGGTTGGCAGCTCTGATGATTCAGTCCTCAGAGAGCTGTTATTTTTCTTACAGCCCCAGCTGCAAGAGTCAGGGGATTACATGAGACACTTGGTCTTGAATGAAAATCATATCAGAGCCAAACCTGTGACTGCAGAGGAAAGCTGGAAACATGACTCCTAACAGCTCCAAAAAATAGAAGGCAAATAAACAGAGCTGGAGTTTATTAATTTTTAAAATCTCATTATTTTTGGACAGCATAATGTTTTCTGAGACCTCAGTCAAGTGTTTTGAACGCCAGGAGTTAGTGAGGGAGCTGTGGAGTGTCTCAGTGCTGCGCTGCCCACATTCGTTTCAATCAGATAATGAGTTATAGACAGGTTTGTCTCAGAGCCACCGTCCACGGTGTCTGTTCCCTGACAGTGTTTCTGGTGTGCTGCGGGTGCATATTATTTTTTTTAGCGTGATAACGTGCTTGATCTCCAAGAAGAGGTTGCAGGAGTTGAATCAAGAAGCGTGGCACATCCGCACACTCACCTCAGCATCCCAGAAGCTGAAATTAAGTCTTGGAGAAATGAAATTGTTGGCTCATAGCCTGGCTGACTTAGTGGCTGGCTGTGCGGTCCCCCATCTCCCCCTGAGCCAGGAGTGGAGCGAGTCAGGACAGGACTTGGAAGACCCCAGCCCAGTGTGAGCAGCAGGGCTGAGCACGGCGCAGAGGCAGAGCAGCAGAGCGGTAAATGTCCTCAGGCGAGGGCAATGAGGGGGATGACTCACTGGTTGCCATGCTGGGACAAAATGAGCTTATTCTGCATCTCCATCCCCTCTCTGAAACTCATGCCCTGCTGTGAGCAAGCAGGGTGATGAGGGATTCCTCTTCAGCAGGAATTGCTCGTGGGGCTGGTGCAGTCTGAGCTGTCCTGTGCTGTGCTGGAGCCCGTTGCTGACAGGCGAGTCAAGGTGTTTCGCTGGAGAGGATTATTCAGGACACAAGGTGGATGCTTTTATCAGACAATCTTTCTAATGTGTCAAGGGGAGGGGTGAATGGTCTTCAGAGAGGGGTGCAAATGAACTGAAGATTATAACATAGGAGATGTGGAGCATTGTACAACTCAAAAAAACCCAACAAAACCCACCAAGAATATTAGACTTCTCCTAGCAAAGGAGGATGCTGGTGTCTCTCTGACTCCTCACCACCTCTCTGCCGGAGGAAGCCTGGTGCGCTGGGACAGGTCTAAGTACGCTTAGAGCCAGAGGGACCTTGAAGGAGTGAGCAGAGGAAAGGACTGACATTGGGAAGTTTTTTGTGTAACAATTTTCATTACACTACTAAATAGGATTTCCTGTATGAGTTGGATGACTTGGACCGTCAGACTGCCAAAACATTAACCGAACTTATCTCCATATGTACGGTGCCTTCCGTTTTGCCCATAATGAGACTTTAGGGGTAAGAACAGCCTGGAGGAGGCAGGCAGACCCTGAGCCCTGGGGGAATGACTGAGGTCTGTTCTCCAGCTGGCAGGGCTCGGTACTAACATTTGCCAGGCTGTCCTGGTGCAGGTGGGTGTCTGTGTGTCCTGGATGCTGTCTCTTCAGCCCTGTGTTTTTTGACTTACTCATTAATGTCGTATTGGCAATTCACAGCCCGCAGCATCTTGTCAGTTATTGACTAAGACAGTACTGCAGAACTGCCAGGAACAACCCCAACCTGACCAGCTCCACTGCTCCTGCTTAGGTAGTGGCCATGATCACCATCTGCTGAAAAAGCTGGCAGTTCGCAGGTGGTTTCAGATTCTTCAGGATTAGTCTCAACAAGTTTTGGGATTTAGCTTCTCTGGGTCATTCCACACTCCCATATCTGGAAGTGAACTGGTCCAGACAGGACAGTAGAGCCCTTTGCGCTGAGTCCACCAGCATCCAGCTGTGTGGCCCAGTACGGGCTGTACCCAGGGCTCTCGTCTCTCCCAGGAACTCCCGTGTCTCACCCTGGACATCGTAGCAGGTTGCAGCTTTGGCTGCAAGGGCTAGGTTTCCACCACCTCTGCTCAGCACAATTTGCCAATGTGCTTGGGAAAACTCCTCCCTTGGCACAGCCCTTGCCCCTTCCCCACTGAACTCACAGCCTGATCTGGGAAGAGTATCAGCTGAAGCAATTCACAGCTCTCCGTGCTGCAGCCAGACTCCTCCCTGTGCCTTTCTGCCATTTCTGGAATAACCTGGCTCTGAGTGACTTATCTGGGAGTCATGGCTCCAGTGAAAAGCTGAGGGGGAGCACAGCATCTCCTCTTTGGGTGTCAGTGTCCTGCACTCCATCTCCCAGTACTGTCCACTGGGGAAGGATGCACACCATTGGAGTGGCTGGCCAACTGAGGCCAGTAGAACTACAATTTGGTGCATGCTGTACAAAAGCAGGCTGTGAGTATTTGATGCTAGTTCCTGTCTTGTGACAAGTGGTGTTCCTCAGGGGTCTGTGTTGGGCCCGTCCCCGTTCAACATCTTTGTCGGTGACATGGACAGTGGGACACAGTGCACCCTCAGCAAGTTCGCCGATGACACCAAGCTGTGTGGTGCCATCGACACGCTGGAAGGAAGGGATGCCATCCAGAGGGACCTGGACAGGCTGGAGAGGTGGGCTTGTGCCAATCTCATGGAGTTCAACCAGGCCAAGTGCAAGGTCCTGCACGTGGGTCAGGGCAATCCCAGGCACAAATCCAGGCTGGGTGGAGAATGGATCGAGACCAGCCCTGAGCAGGACTTGGGGGTGCTAGTGGATGAGAAGCTCAACATGAGCAGGCAATGTGTCATTGCAGCCCAGAAAGCCTACCACATCCTGGGCTGCATCCCCAGCAGCGTGGGCAGCAGGTCGAGGGAGGGGATTCTGCCCCTCTACTCTGCCCTGGTGAGACCCCACCTGCAGCGCTGCGTCCAGTTCTGGAGTCCCCAACATAAGAAGGACGTGGAGCTGTTGGAGAGGGTCCAGAGGAGGCCACGCAGATGCTGAGAGGGCTGGAGCAGCTCTGCTGTGAGGCCAGGCTGGGAGAGCTGGGGCTGTTCAGCCTGGAGAAGAGGAGGCTCCGGGGAGAGCTGAGAGCGGCTCCCAGTGCCCAAAGGGGGCTGCAGGAAAGGTGGGGAGAGACTCTTCAGCAGGGCCTGTTGTGACAGGACAAGGGGTGATGGTTTTAAA
>WHYT01017251.1:589327-629801 GCA_009806455.1 Tetrax tetrax
GCCACGCAGATGCTGAGAGGGCTGGAGCAGCTCTGCTGTGAGGCCAGGCTGGGAGAGCTGGGGCTGTTCAGCCTGGAGAAGAGGAGGCTCCGGGGAGAGCTGAGAGCGGCTCCCAGTGCCCAAAGGGGGCTGCAGGAAAGGTGGGGAGAGACTCTTCAGCAGGGCCTGTTGTGACAGGACAAGGGGTGATGGTTTTAAACTAAAAGAGAGTAGATTTAGACTGGACATAAGGACATGTTTTACACTGAAGGTGGTGGAAAACTGGCCCAGGTTGCCCAGAGAGGTGGTGGATGCCCCATCCCTGGAAACATTCCAGGCCAGGTTGGCCGGGGCTCTGAGCAACCTGGTCTGGTTGGAGATGTCCCTGCTCCTCGCAGGGGGGTTGGACTGCATGGGCTTTGAAGATCCCTTCCAACCCTAACTATTCTGATTCTGTGTTCATCACCCTGCCACCACCCTCCCAAGGTTCAGCGACCTGCTCTGAACTCCTGGCTGCTGGTAACTCAGCCATATAGAACATATTTTTGCTTCTTAAGGCACAAAAAATAACAGACTACCATCCCCCTGTCCTGATCCTCATATGGCCTATGGACACTCTTTGTCATCCACCCCCCTGGAAGTGGTTTTTATTTGCTCCTAGATCTTGAGGGAAAGTGTTGAATAAGCACTGATCCATATCCTGATCTGCAGAAAGCCTGATTTTCCAGGAACTCTTTTTGTGAGATCTGTTAGCCAGTTCTTAGGCCATTTATCAAATGCTTGACTGATGCGGTTTGGTGTTAGTTTCAGCCAGGTTTCCTAAGGAAGCAGGAATTATGTGATATTACTGCCTGTCAATCCTGCTGTTGCCACCTTCCGTCAACTTCAGCTGAGAGGTAGAGCTCTTGGAGACGCTGGGTTCTTACAAATGACATGAACGTATGTAACCAGGCTAGAGGAAACAGACTCAAATTAGTTCTCTGCTGAGAAAGGCTTCCTTCTGAGATCAACCAAATTGCTAGACACATGAGGAAGCACATGGGAGGCAGCTGCAGGAAACCGAGCGTGATCATTTCTGCTGCCTGTGGAGCTATTTTTTAAACAAAATTTTCTGTGACAGTAAATCAAACACCCAAGAAAATGTTAAAGCTTCTCAGTTTGAGAAACAGATTAAGCTAATGTAAGTAAGTGCTGCTCCTGGAAAATAAAATAAAATAAATAAAATAGCAGTTTCCTGGGCTAGGGAATTGAATTGACTAAAAAAAAAAAAAATAATTCCATTCAGCTGTAGCTCAGGGGTCAGCTTCACACAATATGAGTTCACTGGCCCAGTTTGCCTCAAATCTTGATGTCAACAGTGAAATGATGCCACCAGACTGGAACATGCACGCTGGCATGGAGTAGGCAGGACTGCCTCTTTTAGTAGCCATGTTGGCTTATGCCACCTCTAAGTGAAGCCCTAATTATCAAATGAGCTTGTGTCTTCTCCAGGAACAGGCTGTTTCATCTCCATTCCTTGAGCACTCAGATCCCACATGGCCGTCTCCATTATTTCCATCAGAAGTAGAGACACTGGCCTGGAGTCTCCTCTGTTGCTTTGCTTTGCCCTCCTGGGTGTCCAGCGTTAGCATTCACTGCATCTCCAGGATGCTCTCAGTTGCTAGGTCCAGGGAAGGGTGGCCACACCGGGCCAACACCTCACAAGGCAGCCGGTGTGGGACTCCTGGGAAGAGGTATCATGTTGACTGAGCTTCTCTTTGCCAAGTTACCAGTTACAGGTTGAAATGGCTCCTTTTAGGAAAAACCCCATTTGTACCTGTGGTTTCCCATGTTTCCAAACCACTTCAGAATCTCCTTATTGTTCACTGACTTGCCAGCAGCGGATTTTTTTTATTGTCTTGGTTTTCCTTATCAATTTCCTGCCTTTCCCTCCTGCAATTCGTACTAGTAACCATGGCTTTTTTCCCTTTCTCCATTCTTTCCATGTTGCATTTGTATTTCTAATAGCCTCCTTCATTTTGCCACTAAATCTGTGTGGACTTTTAGGCAAAATTGTCCTCTTTTTTTGAGGTGAAGTTATGACCTAATAAGCTGTCATTAAAGAACTTCCCATCTTCATTCACATTTTTTTTAATTAAAATTTCCCTCCAAATTAATTCCACTCATAATTTTCCCCAGCTTTGGGAAATTAGTCTTTTAAAAGCACCGTGTGAGTGTGTGTGTCTATAGATATATAGAATTGGTGGGGACTGTTCTCTCTTTGCCTATATTAAATATAATCAGGTCATGATCACGGGTCCCTAGGCAACCACTAACTTCCAGCATGGTGATTAATTCATCTTTATCCATTATAACGAGATCCAAAATAAATTACCTCATGTTGAGTCCAATGCCTTCTCTGTTAGAAAATTACCGTCTCTAATGTGCAATAATGCTAACGATGTTTGACTCCTGGCTGCACCAGGTCTCTGGCGTACGCGTGCACGGGGCTGTGATTTCTCTTTCTGTGTCTCATGAAGAGGTGAGGATGTAGCTGCTCATCCTCCTGCCTGCGCTGTGTGAAAGACCTGTAGGGAATCCCAACCAGTCCCCACAATGGGGAACAACAAGGAGCAAGAGGGGGAGAGGGCAAAGACCCCAGGCATGGTCCCTTGGGGACTTTAGAGGGTCCCATGTATCTTCAGCATGTGAGGTATGTCAAGGTGGGATCCCAGACCTGCCTATCTCTTACCAGAGCCTTGCCTGGATTTTCTAAGGCTGTGGTCTGTATTTTCCTGCCACTGATGGCCAGGATAGAGATGATATCCAGTCTGGAGTACGCCTGATCATGAAATTGCTGAGGAAAGAGGTAGTAGAGTTGCTGACAGAGAGTGACTAGCTGAGGAGCACCATAGACCTCCAAAGCCAGGCACCAGTCCAGCTTGGGAAATCAGTGTCAGCATCAATCTCTGGGGAAAAATTGGCAGCTCCTTAGATTGGAAAGCAGCTGGTGGTCTCCTCTGCACACATCTATCTGCTCATGAGGCTGCTGAGATCTGTGTGTTGTCCTTGGAGGAAATTAAGGTCCAGTCCCGACAGAGGCAGAGTAGAAGGCCCATGTCCCAAGAGCTGCATTCACCTCCATCTTCCAGTGAGGAAAAAAAGAAATGGAGACAAACAAGGACTTGGAGCCTCAGTGCATGGCTACGTTGCAATAGTAATCCGCTTTTATGTGGCCTGTGACCACTGTGTTTGTCCCAGGTCAAGAGGCATGAACTATTTAAATTTTAGTTACCTATTCATGAGAGGCAGGCCAAAATGTCTATCTGCAGGTTCTGCCCTCTCTTTGGGCTTCTTCCTTCCCTTGAAGTAAGCACTGGAGAGACCACAGGGGAAAAAAAGTGTTCTGCAATTATTACTTAGAGCAGGGTTGGGAACTCAGGCTGCCTCTTTACCCTAGGTTTCCCAAAATCTTGGACCTGCAGTCCCACTGACTTGCTTCCTCCCTGTCATTAATTCAAAATGAGAATGGTCTCACTCATTAATTCAAAGTGAGACTATTTCAGAGGGGAGACACAGCAACTGGAGGCATAGTGTGGTGGGTGCATAAACAAAGGAGAATTGGCCCCTGAGAAAGTGCAGATCTACCACTAAACACACCCACGGTTCCTACCAGACATGGGGACTTGTCCCGGCATTGCCGGATGATCTGTGTCCAAGGGATGGGCAGGGACACTTAGAACACAGGGTGCCTGAGTCAGGGAGCTGTGGTAGGATGAGGAGATGCAGCAGAGGCACCATGATTTGCTCTCTGGTGCAGTGTGGGCACTTCCATCAATTTCACTCCTGTCTGTGGCAGATCAATCCGAAGCTCTTATCCATTGCTCATTTAATAAATCCCCCTCCTCTAGTTTTTCATCTTCTGAGGGGATTCGCAGACAAAAGACACCAGCCCTGCACTCCGCCTGTGAGATTACCAGCGGGAGCACAGTGGCTGATCTCTGGCAGGGATGCTCATACATTATGACATTATGATTTCCAGAGAATGTGTTCACTGGGCTAGCTAAGCACCAGGTGTGAGAGCAACCGACCAGTCCTGCTAGCCCAGGCCAGGCTTAAAAAGGCAGACCAAAAAGTCCTGACTAATTATTTGCAGGGCAATAAGCACCATCAAGAGCCCATGAAAACTTTAATGAGGAGTTTGGGGACAGGGAAAGGAAGAGTAGTTAAAGCATTTGCAATGTGTTAAGTCTTCCCTTGTAACAGCATCTCCTACTCACTTTTCCTTAGCAATGGAAAACCATAACAGAGAAGTTCCCTTGCCTCTTTGACGTTATTAAAAAAAGTAATAAGTGTGCTTTCTGAGGTGTGGGAATAAATCAATTGAATGATACTAGGCTAAGATGCTGTCATTGCTGGAATTTGATTCTGCTTTCTATAAGGAAAAACAAGGCTCAAAACACATTAACATGACCAAACAGAACAGCAAAACAGAAAATATGTCTCTGGTGACAGATGAAATTGCAAGTCACTGTTGGAGGAACACGGCTTCAGTGCATTCAATGATCCATTCTTATGAGACCTGGCAAACTTATGTCACCCATGAAGTTGCTTAACCCTTTCAGTGGCCTCATCAGTTGAGTGCTTCCAGCAATTCCACAAAGGATGCAATTACGCCCAGGTAAGCCAGCATCTTGCTACACAGAAGGAAATAAGGAAAAGATAAGGGGGAGAGGGAGGAATTAGGGCAGGGGAAGAAAAAACAAAGAAGGGAAAAAAGCTGTACAAGGCATTTCCCAGCAATGTTCCCAGCATTTTCAAGTCTTGGTTCAGGTATGCAGGGTGAGTGTTGAACTCATTTCTGGCAAGGTTTCTCAGGAGTTGGGTGGTAGAAGGATGGATTCTTTCATTCCAGTGGTGGGAGGTCAAAATGCCAGAGATAATTTCTTGTAGGCCATCATGTAGTCCAAGATAATTCTTTACATCTTCTTTACATTCTTTACATCTCTTTTAAAAGGACCCTAAAACCAACCACAGATGTTTGGATTTCCTACAATTCAGCCCTGCCCACGGCATGCCAAGGTCGGTCCATTTCTTTCCAGGCTGGCTGTCATGGTTTGCCCCTTGCGACAGCTCAGATCTTCATACAACCTCCTTTTCCCAGGAAAATCCTGGTCTTGTCCTGAGTGGTTACTGTAAGTCTGCACAGAGGGACTGAAGTAGGCCAAACCTATATGGAGCCAAGGGATGCTCCATTTAGGATACCTTCACACTGCAGAGTGAAGCCCTCACATATTAAGGAATATTATAATTCAACATTTCCTGAGCCCTTTCCTCGCCTCATCAGTAAATGTTTGCATGAGAATTTAGCTCACCTGGAGATCTCTTCCAAGACAAAGCGGATAATGTCCAGCACACCTCACACCAAATCTGTCCCAGTGCTGATCGTACTGTGAAGGACACTCTCTAGTCAAATTTAAGCCTGTTTGATGACAGAACACGTGCACAGTGGGCACTTTTGTTGTTTGCAGTGTGACGAAACTGGTTGAGAGACCCCTGAACAGCAAAAGGTATTGCTCCCACCAGAGAAGCTATCAGTATGTTGCTGTCTGTGCAGCAGCTTGAGCCAGGTTTCTAAATAAAAGAAAGCAGGGAGGGGGAGGCCGGGTCTGCTCTGAATGGAGAGAGGGAAGGCGGCGGGGCCGAGCCGCTCAGGGGAAACCGCGGTCCCTGCCCTCCTGGCTCGTTGCACGTCCGGCTCTGGAGGAAGAGCGACTGTCATGCGCGATGCCACCCAGCTCTCCTGGCTGATACACGTCCCAGGCACCCTAGGGAGGAATCTCAGAGGAGAGAGAGTTTTGCTGTCAGGTCTGTGCTAGGATTGCTTTACACTGTCCTGTGGTTTCAGACCTTCATTCCACACTTTGCAGTTACCAACTTGACCTGATGCACCAGAATCCTCTTTTCTGCCTCCTCAGAGCAACTTGTCTGGACTCCTGTTGTCAGTGGGGAGCGGTGATGCTTCTGGGAGCAGCTCAGATGCATTTCTTCATCTTTCTCTCATAGCAGGAGGTTCTCTGTGCCCTAGAAGTGCCAGTTTTTCTCCATCAGGTGTAAAGGCAACCAAGATGCAAGCTCTGGGGAGCAAGAGAAGATGGAGTACATTTACTTTGCACATAGCTGTGTTTGGACAGATGAAACCCAACCGCCTATTTCCACTTTCAAAGATGTCAGGCCCTGGAGGCAAAGCCAGGTAAAGCTGAACAATGGGAGTTGTTGCATCTTCTTGAAGATGATGGCTTCAAACCTAACAGTTCATGCAGGCACACCTCAGGGTTATGTACCAAGTGGACAAGGAGCAGGAGAATAATATGTCCTGTTCCAGAAGGAGCTGAGAGATGCCTCAGTGCACCGGCCAGTCCCAATCAGCAGCATCAGTCAGCTCTGGGCACTGCACACAAGGTCTGTGATTGGGTTTTGGGCTGGCAAGTGCACGGGCTTGCTGGATACTTCCTGTTCTACTTCTAACCCTTGGAGGTGGATTTGGAAGATGCTTCTTGCCCAGGTTAATTGCTGCAGAAAGAGACAGAGCCCGTGTGTGTGTTGCGAACTGAGGCCAGACACCTGTCGGTCCGGGAGCATCTCTGAGTTTCAGGTCCGCCATCGGGGACGCGAGCTGCCTGTGCTGTGAGCTGCCTGCTGAAACAGGCAGGAGTGGAGAGCAACCCTTCCCGAAGGGTTAAGCTGAGCCGCTCAGAAGATGAGTTAAGTTACTTCACATCATCTAAGCCTCTCTAATGAAACCTCCTCTTCCCGTTTGGAGGTAATCTTCCTTTGATCAAACTCTCTTCTCTTCTGATGAGGACACAGCGCAGTAATCAAGAAGCTAATCTTAGCCAGAGCAGCCTCCCAGACCCCTCATAACCCAGAGCATCGCGCTCCCGGCGCCTGCCTCCTCGCCCTGCCTCCTCCTCGGTCTGCGCTCCTGCTCCAGCCTCCCAGCCCTGCTCTGGCAAGCCAGCCTTGCAGAAACCCTACGCACGGCTGCGCCGGGGCAGGGTGTTGTGCTCAGGTGCTTTTGCAGGGCACGTGAGCTCCTGAAGCAGGGACCCTGAGCCAGCTGGAGCGGAGAGCCAGATCTGCCCACGCCTTTTCCTCGCAGTGAACTCTCCAAAGACTGAAAGGGCTTTTAAACTCCAAATCCAGGTTTTATTAGAATATAAACTTGAATAACTACATTTCTGAAAGAGGAGGAACTCAGAGTGCCTAGGCCAGATGGAACAGAAATAAAAAAGCTTATAAACAAGTATTTCCCCTTCTTACTCTCTCCCCATGGATGGGTCTTTGCCTCTGGCTTAGTTTTATCTAGCACAGTGGCTTTCTGAGTTGCAATAAACTCTTACTCAGTCCTTTATGGTCCCTAGGATGTATTTTCCTTTCTGTCACCTCACCAAAACACTTGTCCCAGCTGATAAAACACTGCATGGGAGACCTCACTGTGCAGGATCAGGAAAGTGAGTTGGAAAGGACAAGATGCACCGTGGCTGCTCTGATGCTGATATAAATTATAGCCTGCAGCAGGGGAAATGGGGGGGTCTTCTTTGCCTTTCCTTCCTCCCTCAAAGGAAGGATGAAAGTGGTTTTGTGGACCTAAGACCATCAGGAGGCCCTGCCCCTGACTTGCTTTTTGCATTTGCTAGAATTGCTGGATAACATCCTGTTGCCCAGATATGACGCATATGCCACAGAGATTTATCTACTTCCCCAAGCAGTGGGTTCTGACTCTTCTTACAAACACTAAGAAGCACTTAAGATGATGAACAAGCTGCTTTTCTCCCAGCATACTATGTGTACACTTTTTATGCCATATGTGCATGCACTTACCACTTAAGAGGCAAAGGTGTGGGACTTAAGTGCTTGAAAATGCAAATTCAGATCTGAGCACCCAAGAGGAAATATAGAAGCAAGTACTCAAAGGGTTGAGCCCCTGCAATGCTCCTTGCACTGAGAAAGAGAGAGGCACCTGAGCCTCTCTGAGCATTGCGCTCTGCCCAGCGAGAAGATGCGGCTCTGCCGGCCTCACGCAGTGTGGCAGGTGCTGATTAGCTATAGACAGGAGCATCATCACTCATTTCCAGAGGTGGGGAAGCTGGGGGGACACCAGTATGTCCCCAGGCTGCTTGTTCTCAGGCAAGGCAGCTCAATTTCGCAGGGGCAGATTGCAGGAGGATTGCCACAGCCAGGCACAGAGCTGTTGCACATCTCCTGGGTTTAAAGCTTTTGGGTGCTGCAGGACTGAACTCTCTGGGATTTGGAGGAATTCCCACTGGAGTCTGTTTTTCTGCATGTTGGTGTGGGGGAGCTAGGTGTCTGGTGAAGCCAAACTGTCCCTCAAGGGGCGGGAAGGCACCTCCCTCTCCCAGAAGCAAGCAAGGAGAAAAGTGGACGATCTCTGCCCTGTATTTAGGCATGAATTTTCATCTGTATTTCTCCTCCTCTTTCCCCTGGGGATCTCAGCTTGGTTTCTTCCTTCCCATAAGCATTAGACAAGAAGGAGCATCCCTGAGTGTGTGGTGCTGTGTCCCATAGGAGGTTTCTCCATTTCCTTTGGGAAGAGGCAGCCTGCGCTCCACGTCCCACTGGAGCAGCCTCTCCTCTCTATCTCTTGGTGCCCACATTAGGTTCTCTGTCTTGGAGCTAACGTGGGTCCAGCCACAAAGCCAACATCCCACACTGTGGTGTGAGCTGTGCTTTGACCATGTCAGATGGATCCAGACCTGAGAGAAGGTAAAAGAGAGAGATGACGATGTGTATGTTCCTGAAGAAAACATTTCCAAGAGCAGGGTGCTTCACATCAGGAGAAAAAGTCAAAACGAGATCCAACGGCTGTAATGTGGAGCTTGAAGGTACAAGCTGAACATGAGGAGCAAATATATAACGGTGGGGGGAGCTGACCCTTGGGACTGGTTGCCAATGGACACTGCAAATTTTGCGTTAATTGGTATTTGTAAATCACACCTGCACATCTCAAAAAAGCCTGCTCTTTCTCTTCAGCTTGGGTGAGAGCTGGGTGCAGCATCGCTGGGTGGGCTTCTCTGGCCTGTGTTCAGTGAGAGGTCAGGCTGGGTCCGTCCTACAGACTGAATCCTCAGTAATGAGCAGCACAGAAAGTCCTTCAAGCACGTGAAGGTGCATCGCCTCTCTTGATGCTGCGTGCACAGGAGCCTGCCCCCTCCTAAAGCTTTTCAAGTCTCAGACATTCATTATCTCCTCATTAAACCTAATGGCTTTGGGAGTTCCAAGGAAAAACACTATCTGGTGATCCTTATGGAGGGTCCACCATGACCGTGTTGCTGCTCAGCAGTTCAGGGCTGAGCAGCCCTGACATACCTCTGCTTGTGAAGGGTGGTTGGTGCTCCCTGGGCACAAACACTAAGCTGGTGCAAGCACATACTGGTGCTCAGCAGAGGATGTCTGTCATCCTGCCATGTGGGGCTGATCCTACCTTCACCCTCCCTCCAGCACCGTGTTCACTTGTCCGGGACAGCAACCTGAGCTGGGAATGGATCTGGCTGAAAACTCTCTCAGCCCTCCCTTCCAGTGCGAATATGACCCTTTCCTTCTGCAGAGAGGCTAACAATATTTCCAGGGAAAAAACCAACTGTAGGACTCCCCAGGGGATTGTGAATCCTCTTAAACAAACAAACAAACAAACAAAACCCAAAAAACCTCAAAAAAAATCCAAAAGGTTTTGGCTTTTTTTAACCCTCCCCAACCCAGCTGGTCAGATGAGATGCTGGCTGGGTCCTGTGCTTTGCTTGCCCCAGTCCCTCCCTGGTGTCGCTCCGGGGAGAATGGGGACAATTCTTTGTGGAAGCTCTGTTTCCAACAAGAGTGGCAAAGTGAGCAATGTGTTGGATCAAGCACCCTGGAGAAGATTATGTTGGCATGGAGGAGGGAGCCTGGAACTTCCATCCACCCAAGGAAACCTGAGTGCTGGAGAAGAGGATACAGGGACAGCTGCTGCAAAATGCAGGTCTCTAAACAAATGACCAGAATCGCAGGTTATTGTTGACTTTCTCTGCCTGGATGGAGGGAGCAGGCTAATAACTCCACGGCTCAGCACACGTTCCCATGGGACAGAGTGGCTCTCCACTGTGCAGGATGGCAGCATGACAGAGCAGAGATGCACCTCTCAGGACGCACGCCTGCAGCCTGTGATTAAAGTCAAGGCGTAGCACACAAATCAAAGGTTTTCTTCCAGAGGGGAAGAGCAAGATCCAGCCTGAAATTACAGCTGCAGCGCAGCAGGACATCAGCTCTCCACTGTGGGAGGGTACAGCCTCACTGCTCCTCCTCTGCTCCTTACACACGCGTGTAAACCAACACTGCTGCTCTGCAGGATGGAGACCTAACGGGCCAAGAGTGATGCTGTGGGAGATGCCTGCGAAAGCTGGAGAGTCTCATCACTTTCCACAGGCTTGAATCTCGCCAGGCTCTGGAGGAGGAAATTGGGAAGGTTCACCCTTGGGCTCCATCTGCAGATGGTAGCATTTGGGGTGGCGATCAGGGGATGTGGGGCAGCCCAAACTAAAGATGTAAAGTAACAGAGAGAGCAGGAAACCTACCTCCTGCCAAAAGCTTTGCGAGCCTTGAATGAAGGGATGATTTAGGGTGTCTTGTGTCACCTCCTGGATCCCAATTAGTCATTCTGGGACCTTATCCAGGTCTGTATTCCTGGGATACTCAGGTGAGCATCTCTTTTGCAAGGATGCCAGTTACTATGCAGGGCACAACACAGTAAATATGATCCATCCTTCCCGCTTCAGGGCTGTGGGAGTAAACCCAGGGAGACTGGATCATCCCGCACAGACACCGTTTTGCAGAGAGACTGGGGCGGCAGCGATGGGAAGTGCTGACAGCTGGAGAAAGGCCTGGCTTTGCTGCACCTTGGGTGAGGGACACAAAAAAGCTCCCAAAAGAAATCTTTGCCTTGAGAAGACTGGAAGTGCTTTTAAATGCAAATTTAACTCCCAGAGCAAAATGCTGCCAACTTCATGTAGGAGATCAAAAATCCTGTGTGCTGTGGGGCTTCATCCAGGTGCTTCAAAAGGGATCTCACCTGCACCGACACCTCTAGGTTTCTACTGTCTTTTTGTAAACTATGATTAAAAAAGGGGGGAAAAACCCATCTCAAACCCATCTCCCACCTGGTCCGTTTCCTGAGGACTGCCACACTGCCTGCATTTCTATGTTAGAGTTTTCCCGTTGGCTTCTGCAAGCTGCGTCGGCAGTCAGGCTCACTTCGCATCGCCTGCGAAGGTGCTGCCCGAGCACGCTGCCTCAGCTCCTTTTGCAGGCACAGTCTCTCCACCCGATTTCAGCTGTTTGGAAATGAGAGGAGGATCTTTCTGCTTTTTAGTGAGCGCAGGGAAACTGGAGCTGGCTTGAGAGACATCGGCTCTGGACCCTCCACCATGAGTCCTGGGGGAGGCAGGGGTGATGCTGACGGTGAAGTGAAGTGATTGCTGCGGAGCTCTAAGAGCAAAGCAAAAAGTGAAAGTGTCCTTGACAAGGATTTTGATTAAGCTTTTGAAATACTGCTGTGTGTTTGCTTTGGAAGAACCACTCTGAAAATAACAGGGAAAAGAAGGAACTTAAAACAACAGGGATAAATTCCCCTGAAATTTTTTTTTTTTTTTTTGCTCCAAGAGGAGCTCCATGTAGGCTTAGGAAAAGTGTTAAAATTTGTGAAAAGAGGACATAGTTCCACTGGCATTTACTGTCCAAAGAGCATAATTTAAAGATTCTTGCTAGAATGAGAAGTAAAATCTAGAAAGATAACATAATGAAAAGCCAGACAATCACACATCCTTACCCTGAGAGTCAGGCAGCAAAGGATCGATCAGATTTCAGCCCTTCACATAAAAGAAGTGGATTCTGCCTTTCATTAAGCTGATGCAGCGAAAATAAGACCTCAGGCAAAACGCTGCTCCCCGTTGTACCAGGGAAAGTCCAGAGGGCTCCAGTGAATCAGAGAAGATGCAGAAGCAGCTAATCCCCAAGAGAAGGCTAACTGGGATGGGACCATGGAAACGCTCTGCAAAAAGAGCAATGTCCATACAGGCTCCTCTCATGACAACTGGAGTACAATCGCTCTGTGTCAGCAGCAGGAGCTCATGGTTTGGCCTGGGAAATTGGGAAAAGCCCATTACCATTCTATGATTTCATAAGCAAGATAACCAGGACACGAGCAAGAGCAGAGTGGGAGCTGAGGCAAAGGGACAGCACCATGCCCTGGCGTCAAATCAGAAGGCGTTGTACCCAGCGCAACACCCTGTGTTTGAAGGTTGTGGATAGATGCATGTGCAGAGATCATTCTTGACTTACACAAGACACAAATATTTGTAATGTTTAAAGAGATCTGATACGGTCTCACCGCTTACCAGGTGCTGGGTCTGCCCCCAGAGCTGCTGGGCTGCTGTGGTACCGTTGTTCAGAGTCCACATCCAGCTGGGCTCTTACTTTCAGACTTCATTCCTGGAGTTTGTCCATGCTGCCTAGGCCAGCGGCAGCCCTGTGTCTGTCCTTGACATGGAGCTCAATTAACACAAGTGACCATGTCCAGCGGAGCAGGGGAGCCTCTCCCTGCAGCCCTTCACTCGCAAACCTCTTGGACAGACAGGACTGAGTACTCGGTGTGTTGAACGCTGCTGTCCACAGCAGCCCAGGGAAAAAGCTCCTTCCCGATTCACTGAGAGCCTTGTGGGTCCAAAGGTCTAAGGAGCCTTGTGGGTTTGATGGCTGAGTCAGGTACAAAACACCTTCCCTGCACTCCCAGGGAAATTTGCTCCTCTGCAGCAGGGTCTGAATGCAATTTATACCTGGTTTTGCTCGAATTCCTACAAAACAGACAGAGCACACTGATTGTAGCAGAATCCACAGAGAGAGAGAATTCTATCTCTCCCACCAAAAATCTTGTTGGATGGGTGCAAGGACAAAGTGTCAATGCCACCAGCTCTTCAGGAAGCTATTAAAAGAAGCCTTCGTTCTACGAGGCTTCATTTTGTGTCTGAATGAAACACTCCACAAGTACAATGCCAACCAAATGGATAAGATGCAGAGCTTAGCGCTGTGCACACTCTGCATCTCAGGTTTGATATTTAATTAGCAGCTGGCAGTTACTCTCCTGCTGAGAGAGGCGATGGTTCACAAGGAATAAATGGTCACACGCAGTCTTTCTACGTGTGTCGTTCAAGGCACAGAGTAGAAACCAAAGAACCTGGTACCTCTGCCCACCAGTTACATGGGACTTTGCAACAAACGTGAGAGTCTCAGGAAACTGCATTAAACCTCCCAAGGTTCAAGAAGCTCATCCACAGGTGGGACTGTGCCACAGAGAGGGATGCAGACAGGACAGGGCACCCCAGGCTTGCAGAACGTGAGCCATTGGAGGTGACAGAGCAGCATAACCTTCACAGGGGAGCCAGAGAGGAGCCAGAACAGCTCTGGGACCTCCAGCGCAGGGGGACTCAGCTCGAGAGCAGCTCCTTCACCGAAGCAGAGGACAGGCATTCACAGGGAAAAATCCACTCACAGCATTCACCTTTTTTTTTTTTTCCCCTTCACTGATTCTCCACAACATTGGAAATGCTAAAGGACCATTTTTTACTTTTTTCGGTGCAAAATTTTGATTGGCTATTTCAAACAGATACTGTTGTACTGCACGAAACCAGTACAGTTCAGGATGTCTGTTGCAATTATTTTTTCTTCTGGGACGTGCCCACCAGAAAGGGCGTTCTCTCTGTGTGCACACAGCTGCAGTCCCTCATGCAGGTAGCTTAGTGAGCATTGCACGGGGATGACGAGGAAACAGACACGCAGATGGGCACAGACATATTTCCAGGGCTTCTTTTCCATGCAAAGTGGGCACTTTGAGCAAAATAACAAGACAGAGTTTCCATTGAAAGTATTTGCATACAGAAATACTTAATGGTGGCAGCTTGTAGTACCCAATGGAGACCCCCAAGGGCTCTGCCAGCTATACCGTGACCTTCTGAAATTTGGGGTCTGCCAATGCCCTCCCACAGACAGGTGTCATTGCAGCCACTTCAGTGTCCTGCACTTTGCAAACACATGCACAATTGTCCTAAGAAAAACCTTCAGTATGATTTTTGGAGATCAGGTCTCCCTAACAACACTGAAGCATGTCCAACAGCACTCTGGAAAGCTGCTGCTTTTCTTAAACCCTTTTAAACTCTCCTCTCTTCAGAAGAAGACGGCTGCAAGCTCCAGTCAGGACGTGCCTTCAGCTGCCACCAGCTGAGGTTGTGTGCAGGCATCTGTGGGTTTCTCTACAGGACTCCTTGGGGGAATTTGTACATCTCACACACGCAGAGAAGAGCGTGGTGATGGAGCAGCAGCTAAACCCCTGGGAGGGAGGGGAAAGATTGCAGAAGGGATGGCAGAGAGATGGCTACAGGCTGGTCAGGCCGATGACAGTGCATTGCTGCACTCAGAGCCCTGACCCACCTCTAGTGCATGTCCTTCCAGCACAAACTTCTGAACAAGTGACAATAATAAGACTGTTGTGCAAGACAACCCCCAAAAACGCCTTGTGCCATTGTTTGCTCTTTGACTTTCATCTCTGGCACTAACAGATATGGAGAAAGAACATTAAGCTATGAGGAAACTGGAATACTAACTTTGTCGTGGGTTTTTAAATTCTGCTGGTCCACAAAGATAGCTGCAATAAATCGTTTATCATAAATTTTTAGAATATTTACTGAATATGCTGCTCGCTGAGAAACCATTCCAATTGCATTTCTGTGAGAACAATCACAAAAACAATAGCAACCAATTTAAAGCAGGAGTAGCTTTTGATGGGCTTGCTGAATGGTCATTTTCCAGCTGAAAATGGCAACATTTTAAAAGTTGGTTCAGTTTTACTGAATCTAAAACCGTAAATGGTTTAAAATTTGATAAAGCTCCTTGTCTGAGTTCCTGCAAGCACATGAGGCTAGTCAGGCTGTTGAGGTGAGGAGGCTCCCATGGGCGTTAAATCCCCTCTGAGAACCACCGGCCAGAGTGGGGCCCTTGGAGACTTCTGTCGCCAACCCTCGTGGGTGGGTAAGAGAAGAAAGTCGTGCACAGCTGGGTTTTGAATGGCTGGGGCCCATTCAATCCCTTTATTGGAGAAATGGGCTGGTTCCAGAGATGTGGGGCCCTGAAGGCAGTTTCCAGCAGTTGCAGCTCCGCTCGGATCTAGCACATCCCAATTTCCCACAAATGACAGCTTCACAGCTCTGCGAATGCTCCTCCTCATCATAAGCAAAAGTCGGCCAAATGTGCCACCGAGCTGCGGGAAACCTGCCTGGAAATGGAGCAGCCAGCCTCAAACCACCTTCACACGAACAGGGTCAAAAGGAGGGAGCTCAGAGGAAGCCCAGTGCCCTCGTTATGAGAGTGTGCAAACAACATGAAAGTACAACATCAGATTAAGAAGCCTCTAACCAAGGAGTCTCTGAGGATTAATTTTTGCGTTAGTTCATTTTTCTGTCCATCTTCAGGCTTGATGCTCTCTTTGGCTCAGTGACTTCCAGAAAGCCTTGTCCTGAAGAGGCTCCAGTCTAAGTTCATATTACAAACGAACCGAGCCCCAATACCATCATTTCACAGTGTGACTGGGCACAAAATGAACAAACAATTTCTCTAGATGGCCTGTGCAGAGTCAGGGCGAACACAGATCCTCCATCAGCCCTGCGCAAGTCAGGACTGTCCTTTCCCACAAGATAAATAAAAGAGAAATTTCCTTCATGTAAATAAAATGGTCCGCATTCTCCGACTGCAGCCAAACATCAAAATGCCTGTTCCCACCCCAAGCCACACAGAGACGAGTGACAGCAGCCAGCATGGCTGCCTTAGAAGGGCAGTAGCTGGAGGAAATGCCAGAGCAGGGAGCAAAGGTGTACATCTTCTGGGCACTCATGCTGCTCATCTTGCCTTTCTAGCTACCTGAGTGCTTGAGGAGTTGGAGCTGCCAGAGCACTGAATGCCATTTTCAGCTGGAAGTGATTTCACTTAGGATAGACCTGAACGTTAAAAAAACTCTCCAAAATCCTTATTAGATCTGTAAAGAGCTTTTTAGCCCCAAAATTCTTTCTTTCCTCTCATTTGCTGGCACTAGCACTGAGGGCAGTGGCAGTGGCCTCCCAAGTTCCCCTTGATTCTCCTGGTCTGATCTTCGTGTTGCTGTACTTGGGATCTTGGCTCTGTAAAGGACAGTCAGGGCCGCTGCAAAGCGGTCTGGAAGGAGTTGCTCCTCCTACTGACCCAGGCATTTCCCCTGTGATGCTGCATCCCTTGATGCTGCATTTCCTTGGCTTGCAGGCTTGTTCTCCACTGACTTCTTACGCAGCCCACAGCATCCTGCTTAGTTCAGAGGTTTCTGTGTGCTGTTCATCTCTTGTTTTTTCCTTCCTTCTTCTCCTTCCTCAATCCCATGTTTGTGTTTCTTCCAGAACATCCTCATCCTGTGCCTGCATCACACGATGAGATAAAGGACCGGCTGGACCTCTCCAGTTGTGCAGCTTTAGTGCCGAGGGCATGATTCCCCATCACGAGTCAGAAACACATGCCAAGAACATCTGGAAAGCTTCAGTGGCTGTGCTATGCTTGCTTTGAGAAAAGTTCAGACCCCAAGAGCCTGGGGGTACTCCCATGGCCAGGTTTTGTACTCCCATGGCCAGGTTTCTACTTGCCCCTGCTCACAACAAGAGCAGGGTGGGATGGACATGGAACAAGTAGACCTTGGGGGGCATATGGAGAAATGCTGCCTGCTGACAGGTCATCCTGCAGCAGAGCTGGCCCCAGGATTAGCCAGACTACCACAAGTTTCCATCTAGCCAGTCCCACAGTAATTAGCCAGGAATAAGCTCTTCCTCAACCTAAAGGGCTGTTATTATAATCTGTGGGGTGGCTGTTATCTCGTTAATTTTGGAATTGCTTCAGAAGTTCAGGTGTAATTACCCAGCAGTTGCAGGGAGAGGAATTTATGGGGCATTGCCCTTGTTTTAATACATTATGAGTTTTTAACCACATGTGTGCTGTGGATTGGCAGGCAGGCCAAGCAGAGAGGGCCGCAGGAACTAAAACACAGAGACAAATGTAGTCACCAGAGAAGCGGCAGCTGATATGTTCAGGAACAGAAGCAACAGCAGATTTGTGGTCAGCGTATCTAGGCTGTACTGAGCCCCAGGAGCTGATCTGAGGTGGACATGCACTGGGAATAAATGCTGTGGCAACTGGGCTTTGCGGGTCAGCGCTGCCTGCAACACACAGTTATTTCCCACTGCCTTCCCAAAAAGAGCAGCTCTTGAAAGCCATGCACTGAATCAGTGGATCCTTCTGCAAATATCCCCTGCACGTCCCAATGCTGCCCTGTTTGAGCCCCAGCATAAATCAATGCCTCATAAATGGACAAGGATGAAATTACATCCCTGCTCCCCCTGCCGTGGTCCCCCAAGGATGTTACAGAGGGGCGACGGGTGCCAGTGCACCACTGGGTGGACCTTATGGCCATGGTTTGGCATGCTAAAGATGTTTGCTTCCCAAAATACAAAAGGAGAAAATAAATGGCAGCACGTGATTTACATGGTGTCTTTGCCAGTGCTTCATGCCCTGAGTTGCCAGATTGATTATTTCTCTATTATTCAGTTTTGAAAACTGAGCAGAAGACCTGGGGGAGAAAATAAGAGGGACAATTCACTTTTTCCAGGAACAATGACTATGAAAGACATGAAATTTGGCATGAAATGGAAAGGCCTGAATCACAAGTTGCAAACTTCGGCGTAGGCTTTGCAGTACCGACTGCTTTCAAGATGAGCTCAGGTAAAGAGTTGCGTGACAAGAAAAAGCCAAGGGCCAGCCTTGTTTCCAGGCAGGAGACCCCCAAGCCTGGAAGGCATCCCACCTGCAGCTCAGCTCTCCCATCACGCGAAGCGTGCAAGTGAAAATACGACACAAGCCTGCCAGCCCTCTCCTTTCAGCCTTGTCCTTTTGTTTACTGAGACAATGAGATGATTTTACCTTCCTGGGAAATCCTTTGAGGGTCTGGAGTGGGAGTCTGGAGGAGAGCAGCAACCAAGCATGACCTGCGAGCACTGACACACAAGCACATCAAAAGATGAAGGCTGGGACAGGTGCCCCGAGGGTGCTGCAGAGTTTCGGGTCCCCAGGAGTCCTGCCAGCTCACAGCCCTGTGTCATCCCACGACGCCTGGCAAAACTGGAGGCAAGAGAAAGGAAACAGCGCACCGGGAGACGTGCAGATAAAGGAGATCAAGGCTGCAGCAAGGCAGGATGGAGGAGGAGGGTAGTGGAAGGAGGACCCCGAAACAGGGCAAACACAAGGGCTGGGTGTTGGGGTAGCTGAACTGAACCTGTTTGCATCGTATTTTGGTGAGCAGGACAAAACTGACACTGTCTGAAGGATTTCAGACAAATCTTACACCAGTTCTTTCTTACACCAGTACCTGCAAAATTAGGGGGGGGGTGCTCTGGGTAGAAAATGCTTAAACCGAGCCCCTCCAAAGGGCTCGAGGTCATTCGTGACCTTCTGCTCTCCAGCACAGAGCCCCAAATGCTGCCCCAGCCCTTAGAGCTCCTTTCAGCTGCAGCAGCACCCACAGGCCATAGCCAGAGAGGGACCATGGCTGCTGGGAAACGGCTTGGATGAGGGTTACTCGTCCCGGCTCTGCCGTCCCCAGCTCTCCCCGCTTCCTCTGCTCTTGGAGAACTCATTTCTCTTCACACTGTAAAAAGCACAGCGTGAACTGTCGGTGCCTGAGATGTATCTGGGTGACACAGTTTTCAGCGTGAATTGACACAGACATGTCAGCGAGCCCTGGAAACAGAGTCACTCGGATAATATGTTTTCTCTGTTTTCTTTAGCCTCAAAAAAAAAAAAAAATTGAAATTGTGGAAAATGATGCTATGTGCGAAGAGAGTAGCACAGTCCCAGGGCAGAGACCACAGAGACTCTGGCCCGGTTGTTCTCTACGAGCTCCTGGATTTTCACACATTTTCCTGCACCCTTAGCCTCTGACACAGACCTGAAACCCTGCTAAGCATTATTGTTTAATTGGGTTCCTCAGATCAGCTGCTCCCTACCTGTCTCGGTCTCTCAGTCCGCCCACGGTCTCAGTTTGGGATCCATGCTCCTTGGGAAGGATTTTTACATCACCACCCACAGATGCACTGGAAATGACCCTTAACTGCAGACAACACCAATTACACTACTGGGAAAATTTAGCCATATTGGTTAAAATTCATGTCCCTGTTGGGTGCAGAGGTAATTAAATCTTACTATCATTATTGTGTCATAAAGGGCAAGTGAAATTGATTTAGTATGTGCTAGGTGAGAGGTGCTTCATTATAAAGCTCAGTTATATGTCCTTAGGGAACACCGCTCAGAAAGCAGAGACACAGCTAGCAGGAAAGCAAGGCGCTCTGGGAGGAAGGAGCACGTTTCTGGTGGCAATATTGCTTTGGACCCCAGCAGTCAGGACCATGGAGGGTGGGATGTGGCATTTTGGAGAGACAGGGTGAGGAAGAGATGTGATCACCGAAGACACCCCAACACAGCGCTCCTGCTTGCGGCGGGGGCCTCCAGGCTCGTGCTCAGGTTCCCGTGCAGGAAGCCAGCGCTGTGGTGACAGGCAGGTCCATCAGAGACGCGCTTGGAGAAAAGCTTCATCCTCTGGGATGCATATCCTGGGTATATTTTAGCCACATCTCACAGGAATTATGGCCGGGATGTTGATTCGTGCAAGAGCTCTGCAGGAGACACTGGGACCGTCAGCTGCAACATGACTTGGCGATGCAGAAAGAAATCTGTGCAAGGTTTCCCAGTACAAGCAAGCATTTGCAAACAGTCCTTTAAATTTAAGTTTTAATTTCCCCCTCTCGCAGAGCCCATGGATAAATGTAAGTGCTCACCAGCACCTCTAACCCTGCCATCAGTGGGAAGTAAAGCCCATAAGAAATTGCGGAGTCCACAGGCAAATATTTCTCAAGCTTCTTACGGGCTGTGTGTTTTTTTCTCAGGACTTTGCTAACTGCTCAGAAAACACGTGGGAGCAAAGACTTCTGAGCATTTGCAGTTTTATATGTGTTGCTCCAGCAGTTCTGCTGGGACTATTTCAGTAGGACTAATTATAAAGATAATCTGGAGGATCAAGCGTAGGGACAAGTTGGGATCGTGTAACTGAATGTCATGATTCTGGCAGGTAGCAGCAGATATGAGCACTTTCTGAGGCCTGTGAGTCACGGTCAGCCACCGGATGAAGCTCTGAGCCACTACGTGATTCAGGCACTGACTAGCAAGTCGGATGAGCAAGATGAAGGAGCCGGATACGGTGCTCCAGAGAAGCTGTCTTTCACATATAAGCTGCACCACGGTGCTGGCTGCAAATGGGTGAGTGTGGTGAGCCATCTTCACCAATACACTTCCCAAGGCTTGAATCATCTTTTAACTGAAAACTTTCTTGCTTTTGATCATGCAAAGCATATTTCAGAAGCTGCTTTGAGCTATTCTCTTGCTACGGAATTAGTGTCATACATCCTCTGCAAAAATATTTCAATTGCACCTTTTATTGATTCATTGATGGCAAAGGCAGAAGGAACAACTCAGTCATCTGATCTGATATCCTGAGTGGCACAAGGTAGATAATCCCATCAGGACATTCTGCCTCAAGCCCAGAGGTTTGCCTCTGACTAAAACACAGCCCCTAGGAGGGTGTCCAGTCATCTCCTCTGAGGGATTTTTCTGGAGGTGAGTCACCTTCCACGCGTGCCATGAGCTTCCAGCAATACATCACTTCTTACAGAAGGGGCTGTTGCAGCAGTCACCTACAGCCAGGATCTCCAGTCTGACTTGACACCAGACCATGGCTACCAGAGGACTTCTGAAGACTTCTAGAAGTGTTCCCATTTCCCCTCTCTGGCCATGGCATGGGAGGTCACCCACCAAGGGGTGGCTGTATCCTAGATGGGGAACCAGGACAAGTCCCTGCTGAGAAGCTGGGATGGGGGATCAGGGTTATTGGTCTCTCAGTAAAGCCTGGGATTGTGTACACATTTCCACAGGCTGCGAGCCCATGGCACTCTCACACTCTTCTGTGTGGAATTAAAAACATGGACTTGAGGAAAGAGACTCATTTCCAGGAAGCCAGAAAGGATGGGTTGACATAAAAAACTGGAGGGTTTTATGGGGTCCTAAGTCCCTCTGTGGCAAAACCAGACCTCCTGCTTTCCAACTAGTGCCCCTCACCATTGGGAGCTCCAGCCATTAGCTAGCATTTCCTTCCAGGCGGATAACACAGCCCAGAAAACCACTACTTGCTCAAAGGCAATTCCCATCTGCAGGAAAGGTGCCCTCCAGCAGCAGCAGTTCACCTCTCATTAGTGAGAGTATTCTTGTTTAGCCTCGATTAATCTCCTTGATGTAGTTTTGGACTCGTGTTTACGGAAGGGTATGAACCCGAGCCCTGCATATTTACCAATTGCCAGCAAAGTCAAAACCGGTACACAAAATGGGGCCACCAGCAGTCAGTGCCCGAGATGGAGCTGCCCCCGAAGAGCAAACAGCTGCAGAAGCATCCCTGCAGCTGGACTGGAGCCTGCCGAGAGCAAACGGGGATTCCCTCGGCAAAGCACGGACCTGGATCAAGAGGCTGGGTTCCTCTCCAGGGACATCTTTTTTACTCTGGGGCCTGTTTTAGAGGGAAGAAAGACTGTGCAGAATATGGCACAGATAATCATCTGGATCCTGACAGAGAAAGAAGAAAAGCAATATTGATTTCTGCACTTGAAATATCAGGGACAGGTTTTTTGGTGCTCCAGGCTCTGCATCTCCCATGAGCCAGAGGTTTTCACCTCATTACGTACAAACTCAGCCCAGTTACAGAATTACCCCCCAGGCAATGGGTTGCTGGTCAGGGTATAGCTGGAGAGCCCAGCTGACCAGTGGCCAGGAAGCCAAAGACTGTGAGTTCGGACTTGTTGTGTACAGCGTTCTTTCCATACAGGTTCCCTTCAACTGCATTGCACCGTGTATTTACAAGTTGACTTGGCAGGACACTCACACATTTTACCTGCACTGTCACACTCTGTCACTCACACAGCTATCCTCACGACGGCTGGGAGCTGTATGGTGGAGCCGTAGAAATCTCCTAGCTTTTCTCTTTCCTACTCCTAATCAATCCAGACAATTAGTCTTACTAGTGTCGGCATCCTCATTGCTCAGCTTCGCTGACAAATCTGCGCAACCAGCAGCTTAACCACCCCTCTCTGTGTCAGGCTTCGCACCAATCGACTGCTTACCCAGGCCAGTGACACGTCTGTGACAAGCGTGATCTCACTGTCGCGTGGTGGCCTGGATCCAGGAACATGCAAACACGTGCCTCCCTCCACGCATCTCTGTGGTCCACCAAAATCCGCAGCAAAAGCAACGCTTTTCATTTCTATTGAAACGAGACTTTCGGGGCAGACCCCAGGATCCCGGCGACCAGAGAGTGCCGTTGGTGTCCCAAAGGCGTGGGGGAGTCTCTGCCAAAGCAGAGGCTCTGAGCGCCCGGCTGGGCGTGCTGGTGCAAGTGCCAGCCTGCAGCCTGCACGCTTAATGAGCCGAGCGCTCAGACATGCTCTGAATTCCCATGGGCAATTATTCCAGCAAGAGCCGATGCGGCTTGATTTGATTAGCAGTAACTGGAGTGTTCTGTGAAGTTAGCACAGCCTCTGCTCTAATTGCTCACGTAGGCATGAGATAGCTGTTTTCCTCATGACCTCCTCTCCAAGCACCCTAACCATGAGCTCCCATCTACAGGAGCGTATTCTCTGGAGTATTCCTCTGCTCTCTGCTGTTGCCTAATCATTCCAAGCCTGACCAAGTGCTCTCTGGTGTGACACTGCAGGTCTGATCCGCGGGAAAGGCTGATAGCAGCCTGCCCTGGCATACCAAAGCCCTCCTCAGAACTTACTCTTCAGTGCTGTCACCCAGCTCACTCTCACCGCTTTCAAGGGAAAGATTGTCTTGTGACCTGTGCCAAAGGATGTTTTCTGGGTCATCAGGCTCTCTTTCCTAAATAGATGCTAATTATCAGGACAGAATAAGGCATCTGGAGTTGAACCAGATGCAGTTAAGAGAGTGGAAGACTTTTCTCACCAGGATGTCCCAGGCTGCAAGTCCCAGGCAGGTTTCTGTGCGTAGCCAAGAGCAGGGAATCCTGAGGGCTGACCCTGAGCATCTCCTGCCAAGGATTCGCTTTGATGTGGAGAAAAACTAGGCATGGGGACCCTCCAAGTCCATGGTTGGTAAATATGGCTAGTTTTAATCTGGGGACAGCCAGTTTGACAGCCAGCTTGTGTCAGCAAAGTGCCAAGGCTCCTGGAAGGGCCAGAGGACCTGCAGCCAATGAAGTCTGATGGTTAAATGAGGATGCGGGATGCCAGGCCACTGAACCATCTGAGCTACTCTCCTCTCTCATCCCCAAGGGATGTCAGTATTTCCATACTGCATAGTCAGGCGCCTCTGCGGGGCACGCACCTGAGCTGAGAGCCCTTGGTAAGGGGCTGGGAGCTCTGCCCACCCAAGCTGGCCTCCTCAAAAGGACGGGAGCAGCCCAGGAATGGCAGCCACACAGATTTCATGGAGGAGTTTGCTTTTGCTCAGCAGCTGGCTCTCCTGCTTGTGAAACATAACCATCCTTTGAGACAGGTCCTACCAGGAGAGGTGTAGGAGGCAAGTGCTGCAGTGCTTGGGCTGCAGAAGGAGCGAGACGAGACTAGAGCTGGGGTGGCAATCACCATGCCACAGATCCTGTGCCAAATCAGCTCCTGCATGAGCCATGCAGCGATCCAGGCGTCACTCTCTCAGCTTTGGTCTCCCAGCTTTGGTCTCTGCCACTTCAAAGCTGGAGCAGGGGAAGCTCCCACTGCTGCTGCCGGAGGCTTTTGGCTGCGGCAGGATGCTCATGGTTATTCTGACCTTTCTGCAAGGCAGATGGCAGCTCCCCTGCACAGCTGCAGTGCTGCAGTGCTACCTGTTCTCTCACCTTCTCTTTCTTCTCCAGTCTCCCTTCCATGACACTTCATTGTCACAAACAGCAGCACCTCTTCTGGGGTGTCGCGGAGGAGGTGCTGCGTGGCTGCCAGTGTCTTCTCGCTTGCATGGCCCCAGGGGTACACGTGCAGGAGGACTCGGAGCAAGAGGGCACAGGGTGGGGGCGGCAGTGTGATGTGGGGAATGGAAAAGCTGCAGTGAGGCACCTGACAGGTAGTGGAAATTGGGACAAACATTAAGCATTCTTCTCCATGAAAGTTTTTACTGAAAAGTGAAAGTTTTAGACAGTTCAAAGAAAAATATAGAGTTACCTTTACTACCCCCAAGCAATTGCAGATGGGGGAACATGCTGGGAGATGGGTGGGGGGTTCACCCTCCTCCTATGGCAACCCAGAGCCCATGTGCGTGCTGCACTGTTGTACATCCAGTCAGATGCCTACCACAGAACTATGAGACCACCAGAGATCAGTCTGGATGGGCCCAAGAGAGGATTGCCCATCTGCTCTCCTCCTGCTCAGCAGCATCAATACCTCAGAGCCTTTCCTGGTGAGCAGTATCATCTCACCTGTGCCCAGAGGTTGCCAGCGCAGAAGATGCAGGGTCTCTCGTTCCCCCTTGTGCACTGTGTAGATGTTCTACTCCATCTCCAAGGGCATGGAAACTCCCTCCAGACTGAGCCTGTGCCATGGTGGCAGGCTCTGTTCTTTCCATCAGCCACATGCTCTGTAAGGACTGTCTCTGAGCAGGGACTGGCAGAGGAGAGTGGGCTGTGGCTGCAGGTGGCAGGGTACAGCCAAACAGCCTTGTCTTTCTGCAAAGGTTTCCATTTTCCAGGCAAGAACAAAGAAACTTTTGCCAAGAACCGCTGGGTTAATTTTAGGAATTGTGGGGTTACACCAGTGCTTCATCTTTTCCCCAAAACACCCATCTTACCCTGCAAGGTGAGCAAACCTCTGCCCAAGGCCCCACTCAGAGGGGTGAGCAAACCTCTGCCCGCATCCCCCATGCAGAGAAGAAGCTGGCCATGCTCCTCCTCAGGACATGGACAGCTCTGGCAAGGCTGAGCAAATGCAACTCTGCAAATCACTTCACCAGCCCTCACTCCATTTTCACAGGCGTGCTCTGCCCCCAGCTGCAGCCAGGGAGTGGAGGAGAAGGATTAATTGCCTGGCACGAGGTCGGGAGTCCTTTGAAAGCTGCTGCTTGCTCAAGAATCTGTCCAGGGAAAGCAGCCATATCCCATCCAGGCTCTGGCTTCCTCATGCCCTCCCATCACCTCTTTTGCAGACCCTAGCTGGTGAAATCACTGCGCTTATCGCTGGATGTGGCATTTGCATGCATGCTGCACCCAACATGGGTGCAGTGAGCTCTGCATTTGGGGCTCGGGCTCTTGCAGTGTACTCCCGCTGGATACAGCTGCCCATCAAAGAGTCAGGCTTTGTGGAAACAGCATGCCTGCTACAGCCTGAAAAACCTAGGAACTCCAGCTATAAGACAGCAAAAATTCTGCCTGTCCAGTCCAGCCTCTAAGCTACCAACAGACACCCTGCAAATCACTGCTGCAGTTGTTTTTCCAGCTGCCACAGCCCTCAGAGGGATTTCCTTGCTAAACTAGCAATTACAAGGAATGGTGGAAAGCGAGTGCTGGAGAGAGACCAGAGCTGATGGGATTGGCAAGTGGAAGAACACGGGGACAGGAGGATGTGTCTGGCTTTGAGGTTTGAGCCGCAGAGCAGGTAAAAACGGCCACTGTGCCGCTGAACAACCGTCCCATTTTGGGTGAAGCCAAGTGTTATGTTGATCACATGTGCAACCTTCACTTTCACTTCACAGCAGCTCTCCAGATCTCACCGGCCTCAGGTTAACGGCAAGAAAAGTGTTACATTAAATATCTTACATGACATCTTCCGTGGCAGAAGAGGCAAGGTGTGTGGTGGCAGGTACCACACAGGCGGTGCATCTGCTGTGTCCCAGGTCAGTGCTCAGGTGGGCAAAGAGCAAGCAGCAGATTTCATAGCCAGCTTGGACTTGGACATGGCATTAACTGTAGTGGAAAGCAATGATGAGGACTGCCAATGGCAGGCTGAACAGTGCCACAGCAATTAAAATGAACAGTTTGTGTACACCTTCATTGGCTGTCGCCGGATTTTCCCCACTCATGGCCCAGCACAGGTCCAGGGCAGTCAGGGTTCAGGTCTGCACAACGTGGGCTCAGGACAGAAGCACCCAAGTGGCCCGCATGTTTGTTGAAGGGCTGCCCAAGTCTGCCAGCACTGTTTGTGAACAGAGCATCCTCAGCAGCATGCCAGAGCCATGGACTTAACTTCTCAAAACCTGCAGATGAAACACAGCCTCGACGCTCTCTGTAACACCACATCGGCCACTGCTCTGCAGTGCATCTGCTGCGGCCATCTCCTCTAGTGAGGTCTCTGAAAAGACTAGAAGCCTTTCAAGCTAAAAAGTATAAATAAATATTACCTCTTTTCATCAGAATAAACAAAGAATAATTAACTTTTTTAAAAGGATAACCTCAAAGCAATTAGGAAAGACAAAGAAGAGCTGAAAAAGGCTTATCATAAACTGTTTCTTGGTGTAGACTTTCAGGCAGATTTGTACCTCTCTGTGTGAGCTGCAGTAAAGTCTGACCCTTTTCTCACTCACCTGCCTCAACCTGGGGAACCTTCTCTGGGGGGGAGCAGCTTTGGAAGCTTCCCAGTGAAGAACATCTCCACTCCTTCTGCATCCACAGATGCAGCAGAGCTATAAACAAAGCTGAGCATCCTTAAGCGCAGTCTGTCACGGCATGTCTCCCTGGCAGCTGGCTCCTGGGAAGCCTGCACGGGCAGCACCAGAGTCTCCCCACAGATTCACACATCACCTTTCCCAGGGTTCGGAGATCTTGGCTGCTCTGCAGGCAGGAGGTGCAGTGCTCAGCGGGGTGGGCAGCGACGGGAGGATGCTGGTGGGCACGACTCACCAAGGACCCCCAGGAGCGATGCATGCTGCAGCAGGGAGCAGGTGGCATTCTCCCGGGAATGCCCCTCCTCGACTGAGGGCAGCCCCCTCCTGCTCGGAGCAGAAAGGATGAGCTGCAGAGCCAACGTGCCAATTCCCTCCGTCCTTCGTGGCAAACAAGCTGCCCCCAATTTCCACAGTGCGGCAGATAATTGACTTATGACAACAGAGTTCAACACAAATTAGCCTGGTTTAGAAAGACAGCTTCATTTGCACTTCCAGCCAGAGAAAGCCAGCTAATCCATGCAAAGGAGAAGAAATCATTAACACCTACTTGCTAAAAGACTATTGACTCTTTTACCTCTGCCCAGAGCAAATCTGACCAATTGAAACCCACAGGCGCCTCTAGCACTGAGATGATACCACCTTCTGTCTTGTCAGGAGCAGAGAGATGGCACTGAGTGGGGCTGAGACCTAGTGTGGCCACCCTCCACCAGTGTAGAGGGCCTTCAGCATGTGTCCCTGTGCCACGGCGTGTTTGCAGGTCTCAGGGTCTGCATCCCCAGGTTGGCTTCCCCAGTTTAACACTTTGCGTATTATACGAGTGGTCATTCACCCAGCTGCCCCTGCTTTTAGCTATGTGGGACTATAGCAGAGTTTTCTTAACAGGTGGTATTTCTATTTTCTTCCCTAACTGAAGGCAAAACCTTGGTCAAGGTGAAACAGCGAAGTGCCCATGGATGTTTACGGGGCTGTGGTTGCAGTAGGGTCAGTGCTTGCCTTGTGCAAGTGCTGGTGGTCCCCAGGGCACAGCGCTTGCTCCCTAACAGCCCCATGTCCCCAGTGCCACCACACTCACACACGGTGGGTCAGCACATCAGTGGGGTTCATCACCTCTCCACTGCCACCAACCCCACCCGAGCTTCTCACCTCCCCACCCGGGACAGGGGGTAGGTGTCAATAAACCCCTAACTTTACATTTTCTGCTTTTCATTTTTTTTTTCAGTAAAAAGTCATAAATCACCACTGCCTGTCCCTCATCTGCTGTTAGAGTGTGCCAACATGGTTCTGTCATATGTGAGCATCCTTCCAGAGACACATCCAGGGTGTGGCCTTTCTATGTAATTGTGGCAATGCTGACAACTGATATTGTAAATGAAAAAGAGGCATTTGAGTAATTCATGTGTTATTTTACTTATCCAGCTCAAAGTTTTACACCAGTGCCATTAAGACCAATGGAACTAGTCATTAATAGAGCGGAATAGAGCTCACATAGTCTGGGCTCTTAAGCCACCACCAGCAGTATCTCCATCTGCCAGGCCCCTCAATGGTCTGCAATGTACCAGAAGTCTTCCTGCTGAGGAAAGCTGATCTCTTCTGAGTTCTCACTCCAGAGCTGCAATTACAAACTTCTCCCAAGAAGTCATGCCCTCAAGCTGCCCAGCAAGAGTAATTTTGACATGCTAAGCCTTCTTTGGGCAGTAGACATCGGTACCTCTCATCTGTTGGGTGGTTATCCACCCAACATGTAGCACTGCACAGGCAAAGCCACCCCTTTCATCACCGCTTGATTAAGTGTCATTTTACCTCTGAAGGAAATGGTGTAGAAGCATCCAGTGAGGGAGGTCCTGCTGGGCCAGAAAGGCCAGGTGAAGCTCTAGGGATTCATGCAATGAGCATGGGCAATAGATGTTCACCATCTGTACAAACCATGTCCTCGGTCTCAGGATCAGAGGGACCACTGAACTCCTCTGTTTCCACTGCCAGAGGTTTTATTCCTAGTCCCCAGACACAGAGACGCCCCACAGTGCCATGGTGGGAGGCCATGACTGGCACTGGTAGGAAGGTGTCCAGTGCTGTTGGTGGGTGGGAGCAAGACTCCACGTCCCTGCAGCGATGAGAAGAGTTTACATTGGAAACGAGCACCCCAGGCCCTTTCCACATACGTCTGACACACAGTGCCATCCTCCAAACTGGACACTGGGAACAGGCCAGGCCCTCGGAGCTTTGCTGGAGCACACGCCTGGGACCACATTCACTGATGAGATTGCAAATCTTTACTTTGCAAGAGAAATTTCCACAAGGCATGTCAGCCTGCAAACCTCTGGTTCTCAGCCTTTGCTCTGGGGATAGAAAACCTAAGGAAAACAAGCCATGCAGATTTGATGCCATTGATGTCCTGGCAGGTTAGCACGTCTTGAATCCTGGCTTCTCAGCTGCCAGGTAGATCCCTGGTCTGGAATTGGCTTTATTTTAACTGTTTTCTCCCAAGTAGCAGCAAAAAGCCTCTTATCCAGTAACTTCCCTGGGCAGAAAAGTGATAAAAGAACATCTTGCTCTCTTGTCATTTGATTTTGCAACTGGATGTTTGGCATCTAATACATGCCAAAAATGAAAATATCCCCAGCATTATAAGGGCTCAAAGAGCTTTGCATTAATGCTGTATGCAGATGCTGCGTTAATATATTTATCTGATCCCTAATCTATTAGCATTAATATCGGAGTTAAGGGATAGAGCCAGATAGAAAACAAGCTGTGCAAAGCCTGGCTTCATCACCTCCAGACACACTTGATGAAGTGTTTTGTGATGGCAGAACTGTAAATTGTCCTCTCCAAGTTCACAGCACCTTGAATCTGGGACAATGCAAAAATCATAGGGAGCAAAGGACTCCTAAGACCTTCCACTGTGGAAAACTCTCTGGGCTCTGGGTATGGTAATTTAAAAATATCTTTTAGCTGCAAAATCTCACTGGCACTTGAAAAACATCCCTGCGTGGGACAAACCCTACCCCGTCTGTTCAGGCACAAGTTTCCCCTTTCGCAATTCCCCGTGATAAAAGTAGCAAAGAGGCAAAAGGCTGAAGCCTTGACATTTCCAAGCTGTAAAATGTGGACAGAATAACGCCCTTCCCTGCCCACTCACGCGTGAATCCTGAGCCTCCCTGGCAGGCTGCCTTTGCATGTCGGAGCCGTGGATTCTCAGGAGCACGCAGCAGCAGCAGCTCCCCCGGCAGTAAGCATATCTGGGGTTTTTTGGGAGTCACTTTGCAGCCCTTTTGCATGAAACATACTGCCCCATACTTGAATTTAATGGTCTGAGACCCTGTTACAGGAAAAGAGGGGTCCCGGCAGGTGGCTATGGGCTGCACGCACCGCCTTCGCCGCTCGCCAGAGCAGGAATCTCCTGCTGGGGTGTAGGCTCTGGGGCTTGACCGTGTGTGCGACCGGCCTCCTGCCTCAGCCTGGGGGGCAAATCCCTTCCAGCTCCTCCTGCTATGACAAGCTGCAGACCGCTGCGGGTTATGGTGCCTTGTATCTTGCCTTCCACTTCTGACCGGGGTGGGAAGAGTAGTGTCCGTTTTCCTGGCGAAGGCACTGCATTTAACAGTGGGGGTAGATAAAGACTGACGGATAGGAGACAATGCTTCGGCAATGAAAATAATTAGGACATGCTTGTTATGTTATTTAAACTGAATTTCTGTGATTCTCATCAGACATCCCAATGAGTTTAGCCTGAACGATGAAATATGTATTTTTTTTTTTGGCTCATGAATCAAAGATACAGAGATAGACTGACCTGGTTCTGCAGTGTGTCCTTCATCTGAAATCAAAAGTCAAACATTTCTCTGCCTTGCGAATGAGATAAGCCCTGGGTGAATAATGCCTCTGCCTCTACCGTAAGCCCTCGCAGTTCTGAAATACATAATACAAACATGTGTAACGGTGCTCATTACGTTTAGAGGAATTATGAAGGTTTGTTTTAATTGGTTTTGGTTTGTTTTCCAAATTGTATTTGCAGTCTTGAAATGACATAAATTGCACAGCGTAAAGGAGAAAACAACGTTGAAAGGTGCAGGCATGCGATCGTGACCTGCTGAAAATGAAGACCTGCAATTAATGGCCAGGACAAGTAAAGAGCAATGCAATCAATAAGTAAGCTATGAAAGCCCTCTAAGAGGTATGAGAGGTATTTTGTTAGATGCTGCCACTGCTTGTTGGAGACCCCATGGGAGCTTCGAGCAGCACTGGCGTGGCTTGCGTGCAGTACAGGCACCCGGGCAAACTCCTCTGAAACGGTCTCCACAAACTGATGGCAATATGAGACCCCACCAAGTGTGGACACCTCCTTGGTTTCTATAGGAGTTCAGGGCCAAGAACACTTTGTTGTCTTTCCAAAGACGAGTAGAGCCCCAGATTTTCAGGCCAGCTGCCTCGTAGGACGTTTCCCCTCATCATCCCAAGGGGACAGCACAAACACAGCTGTATGTTGTGCTTGCTGTCCTTTTAATCTTTGAAAGGTCTTTTTGTTCCTGGGCACCTCCCGGTAAGATCCCGGTGGATTTCAGCTGGTGATCCTCCTTTTGTATCTATTTCTTCTGTATCAGCCCAAGAAAACTTCCCCCCAAATGACCTTGATCAATTGTTCTTGATACATTTAAGAAATCCTTTTCAATTCATCTGTTCCAGCAGCAGGGTCCACACTCCCAAATGTGTCCTGATAAACGCATGCTTACTCCTTGAAGAGCATGAAAGGTGAAAAGGTGATAAATATATCAGATACTAAAGAACTGAGAAATGGCAATTAAGTGTGAAGGCAAACAGAAAGATCACAGACTGCCACTGTTTTCTGGTTTGCCCTCAAAGCTGAACCTGTGTGTTCGGACACACAGAATTAGATGCATCTACACGTAATCAATGCACTGTTGTTTGTATACTTTGCTTTCTGATGAAGGAGTAAATTTGCAGGTTTTGTAGGATTTTCAGGTGTCACAACTTTATATATAGTGTCCCATGGAAAAATTGACCTGAAAAGATGCTTGTGCTAGATTACTCAGTAAATGCACCTATGGCACAGTAGAAGTGGGATTCCATAGTGAATTTAGCTCCAATGTCGGCTCAGTTATTTATCAGCTATTTAACAATCTATATTGTTGTTTCCCAGCTGTGCAACTAAACTGCCCCTTGAAGTCACCTCCTACTCCCTCCCCTGGGTAGGTGACCAGGGCGGTCTGGAGAGGAGACTGGGCAGCACCTTGCACTACGGCTCCTGTCATGCAAGGATCTAGGTGCAGCACATGAGAGAGGGGCGTGCAGGGACTGAACAGATTTGAGGATGTCCCAGTGGATCTCAGCCCTCGTATCACGTCCATAGCACTGCTGGACTAACTCCTGGAGACCACTGCCTTCCTCTGCAGCCAGGAACATCATGAGAACATACTTCTCCCTGGCATCTAGGTCCAAGTAAGCCCAAAAGCATGCAGAGTAGAAAGGTTAATGTTTCACCATCAAACATCGTATGCACCACTCATACACTGGGAGGACTACAAACAACACACAGTCTCCTTGCTTTTAGAACACTTAACTCATCTTTGTCTGTAAGCACTTGGTTGGGCCTGGTGCTCAGGACAGTAGCAATGATGACTCCTCGCCCTACCCAAGGACCTTCCACCTTTGTTCCCTTCGCAGTTCCCTTCCCAGACATGCATGGCATGCTCTTCTGAGTGCAGCAGGATCCTCTACACAGGCAAGTGTCTCCTGCAGTGTGGAAAGGCCATGGTGTGCTCCAGCTCACACCAGCATCAGCGGCAGGAACAGGGGAGCAGTCGGAGCCCTCATGGCAGGTAACATGGAGAAGCTGTGGGAGGCTGTGAGCTCTAACATTTCCTTGGCAGATGGGGGAAGAAGATAGGATACCTCACATTAAATAAGTTACTGTAGTAGAGACCTATATAATCATGGGGACAGGACTTGAGATGAGGTCCTGAAGGCACTTGAAGGCAGCCCTTGGTGTGTGGAGCTCACGTTTTCTTGTTCACAAGAGAACGTGGGTTTTCATGGTCTCTGCTGAGACATAGGAGCTTCTGGGAGAAGTCTGTTCCTTACTGGCCAGCCGTGGGGGACAGGCATTGCCTGGAACACCAACATCTGACTCCCTGTCTGGGCTGGCAGTTAATTGCATTTTGAATTCCCAGACACTGCAACAGAGGGGAAATGTTTCTCCACTCGCAGCTGAACAAACATCACTCCAGAGATCAGCAAAGGATCCAAGAGCCACTCTTCAGGGAAAATGTGGCATGTACAGGAAGGGATTGCTTTGGTTTCTGTTGCTAGCGACAGGAGAGTGATTAGGATTTTTACAACAGACCTTGGCTCAGGCTCTAATTAGCAACGCAAACGTGTGTTTTCAGTTCTTTCAACTGTGCAAGAAAGACTCAAAAGCCTCAGCTATTGCTCACAGCAGAGCATGTGACATCAAGAGGCAGGCAAGATAAGAGTCTACAACTGTACTTAATCCTTTAAAGAGATGTATAGGTACGTTTCCCTTTATTCTCTCTGTTCTCTTTCACAGAGACTTCACCTCCTTGAAAAACAGCCTTGATCTGTCCTGCGGTGCTGGAAAGCCAGCAGAGCCACATCCCGACCATGGCTGAGGGGTACCCTCCAGCTTTGTCAGGTGCAACAGGAACCACCACTGTCCTGACATCCCGGGGACCCTGCTCCTCCCCTGCTCCCGTCCTCTGCTCTCCCCACCGCTGGCCAGGGAGAGGGTGAGAGCGGACCAGGGTGATGCTCAGACACTGCCCACTGGCTTTTCTAGTCTTTAAAAACTCTGGAAACTTTCGCACACGTACATGGAGGCAGACACGTAGGTACATAGACACACACAGGTACGTAGACACGTGGGTGCACTTGCTCAGCCATGCACACGGGCGCACGCACAACCCCACATTCAGCGCAAGATTGCAAAGCCAATCAGTAGTTAAAAATGAGATTGCCTGCATAATCACCAGAAAGCACTCTTGTGAATACTTCTTAGGAGGCTGAGTTTAATCATATGATTATTCATCGCTTTTTACACAAAACACCTTTCTTATTCAGTAAGCAGGCTGGACTTGCCTGGGAATCAGCCTGGGCTGTGTCAGAGAGGCATCTGCAAATTCTTGTGACTGTGATGTTGAACAGTTCAGAAAAAAACAATCTGTCCCTGCTCCTCCTCAGGATCACATCTGTTTCTTGGCAAGTGACTTAAAGTAAGATGCTATCAAGTGGTAACAAATCACATGCCTTTCATTGTCTGGATGACCAGCTTCATGCTCTGGTTTGCAGAATACCCAAGTACTCGCATCTGCACCGATATCAAAGAGGCTCGCACACTAAATAAATAAAATGTTTTGAAAGATCTACTCATGAATAATTAGATCCTTCATGCCTCTGATTGAAAAACCGAGGGGAGCTTGTGACCTGGGTGCCCATGGGACAGTAATGCTGCCCTCCTGGCAGAAAAGGATAAAACCTCCTGCAATGCAAAGTGCGTTACAGAGACCCCCTGCGAGGACAATTTGAGCAGAGTAGGACTAGTATACACAGCAAAGAAGGGTCTGAGGCAGCCAAACAAGGTAAAGTATTACAGAGCTGCTCCTTTGGCACCATCCAAGCAACAGAGCCACCGAGGTCGAAGTTTGTGGGACAAATGCTCTGCGGCTGTGACATCTGAGAGTAGGGAACAACACATACAGATGAGGGAGCTGGGATTATCAGCACACAGGTCACCCTAAGCCAGGTATTTCACAACTGTTCTCACTCCTTTATATCAAGTTTGGTAGGCACTCTCCCTTTTCAGCTAGAGCAGCGACCTACAGACCCAGTGAAGCTGCCATCTAGGTTTTCTGAGGATTTTGCATCATTCCTTTCTGCTTTGCTGAGTCACATTGGCAGCATGTACCAACTCGAATGCTCCTGAAACCAAAGGCTGTTCCTGAATCCCTGACTTATCTTTCCTCTCAGCTTTTGTCCTGCAGGAGCTGGCCCCTTCAGCCCCATTTCAAAAGGCAGGACTCTGCTGACCCCACGAGACAATCCCCTCGATGAGTATAGCCATGTGGTGGCCTTTCAAGAGCTTGTTGCTCTTCAAGACTTTTCTGATCTTGGCACCCATTTTAGGACATCAGCCCTAACTCACCCAGATGGATGTAATTTGCAGGGAATCAGACTCTGCTCCTCAGCTGGGACAATCCACAGGTGTCCCTGGGACCCAGGAGAGCAATGGGGGTCCTGTCCTGTTTTGTCTCATGAGAACAGCAGCATCTGAAGATACAGCTGCCCTAAACACCCACTGGTGCCTGCAATTGCTGTCTAGGTGCCTGTGAAAGGGGTGTCACCAGCCCACACAGAGTCATCAGGGCACAGCAAAAAAGACACAAAAAGCAGAGATGCCTCAGACTTGCCCCAACACAGATCTCCTTCAGCATCCAGGAAGAGACAAGGGAACTGCCATCAAGTCTTGAGGGAGCAGCACACAACAGGAGAGGATGGATAGCAGAGCATGAGGGGAGAGCAAATGGGGATTTATTAACCAGAGACTCCAGCCCAAAGGATGCCCTACCAGCACCCAGAGTTCCTCTCTCCACCAAAGCAGCTGAGGATGGAGAAGACACCCCGACACTAACAGTGTTGGGCAAGTGACACTCACCAGACTGAGCAGCGCTTGCAGCATGATGTCCTGAACAAAGTGATGGGAAAAGAAATCAGAGGAACTTAGCAAGGTCACCGTGTGCTCCTGCTCCTTGTCTTCTCCTTGGAGAGTGCCTTGCATTACCACCAGTTGTGATCCTCCTCGACCCTGGGAACGCGACGTATTGTACACACAGACCACTCCTCAGAGAGGATGAGGAGTGATCCCACGGTGATCCATCCACTCTGCAGTAAACCTTCTGCAGAGCTGCAGTGACAGAGAGTGATGAAACACAGAGCCTGCTGCCTCTGAACAAATGTAGTTTTCTGTTTACAGCACGGTACAACCTTTTCACGTACTCTAGCCGGCTGGGCGATGTACTGTCACGGCAAAGCCTACCTGCTGCATTTTGATGGGCTCTTCAGACAAATGCAAGAGCTGCCCAGGAACAGTTGCCTCTGAACAGCAGGGAAAGGGTTATGGTGGAGCCTGGGTCTCTGGCAGATTTATCCAAGGCTCTCCCATGCTGGAGAAGCAACTGTGCCCCTGTTCAGACCCTGGTCTCTCTCCAGTCCTCACTAGGAGCTTCTCAGCCAACCCATCCCTATGCCATAGGGCCGCCTGGGCTGGGCACAGGGGCAGATTTCCAGCCCTGCTGTACTGAAATAATTCATGGCTCTCATTGCATTTTACCAAAAGTATTTGGTTGAAATAGCACTTTGGTATGTACAGACCAGGGCAGGGAACTGGATCATCAAGGAGATCCATGGGAACTACTCCTGTGATGAGATGGCTGGGCAGCACGTGGCTGGAGAGCCAGAGGGTGTGTTTGGCAATCAGAGGGGCACAGACAAGCCCCCAGGCTCCATGTGGCTCACTCTGCTTGCAGATGTTCCCTTCATGCCACAGACTGCTCGTTTGCCCTGATTGCCAGGTTCTTGCCTGTGAGGGGAGACTTGCCCTGCATTGTGCGCCCATCTGAACATGCTCAGATGCAAACTGGCTGCTAGAGGATGCCATCTAACAGGATCAAAGCACTTTTTCCAACCCTAGAATTCCAAAGAAAGGCTGGAACATGTGAGTTTGTGTTGGGGAACATGAAGGTCAGAGAGGAAATGTTAAAAAAAAAAAAAATAGGTTTTCTTTTGTTTTTTTTTTTTTGATAAATACCCAGATTTTGATATGGTGATTTTTAGAGGCTGGACCAACAATTCACAAGTCTGGTGAAATGCTGAAGGAGAGGGCCTGCAAATTACAAGCACCCAGCTGAACACCTTCTCGGTCCCCACAGAGAGCACTGCCTTTCCCAGACAGCAGTGCCTGTGTAAATCCTTCTCCTGTGAGCGTTCACAGCACAAAGACTGTCAACGTGTCTGACAGCAGAAGGCCGGGTGGGCAGCTGGCACGACAGCATCCCACAGCCTGTGAACCCTTGTTGGTGCCAGTGAAAAGGCTACAGCCTCTTTTAAGATGCCTCGCTTCCAAGTCTAATCCTAGTTAAAGGAATTTTCCCTGTTTACAAATCTGCTGGGACAGGGCCTTTATCACCCTGTTAGGCTCTGGATGCGGTGTCTGCACAACCCTTGCATTCAGTGGGACATCAAACGCTCTCACTTGCAGTTACACCAGAGTATTCATCTGGGAATACATAAGTCTATCAACAATGGATAAATAATCAATTGTTACCAGCAGTAGGGCCATTAGCACAACAGGAGAGATTGCTGAGATAGCTCTCCAAACCAGACCCCAGGGTATGCGTAGGGTAAATTGTCTGTGAGTGTTGCTTTGAACGTTCCTAGCTCAAAATACAGTCTTCACAGAAAAGAGAACACAACTTACTGTGCCTCTTGCATGGGGAACCTGTGGATCTCTCCCCTTCTCACTTTGTTCTTCTCCTTGGTTCTGCACCTGACATCCAAAGTCCCAGTTCAGAGCCAGCAAACATCTGAATTAACATGTGGAATGAACAGCCCTGTGAGTCAACCACATTACTGACACCTATGCCTATGGTCTTACAGAATTGCCCCATTCAGAAAAATCGGGGCTTGGGCTGAAGCACCCTCTTACTCTCCATAACTTTCACTTTACAGGGTTGCTAAAGTACCTGAGCTCTGTAATTATCAGAGCTCACATGCTGCCAAGATGCAGATGCTCTGGGGTGGAATCGGGTGCTGTTTGAATTCAAGTACCTTATAATATGGGGAAGAGGTGGGGGAGGGCTCCTCCGGCTGAAGGTCCTGGGGACTTTAATCAGGCAGAATGTTTTATGACAGACTCTGGAATTTAGAGTAAAGCTTCACAGATGGTCAGTTTTATCCCTCGCCTGTAATGTGACAGGCCCCTCCAGCAGCTCATGAAGTAACTCGCTTGGGTGGTTAGAAACCACCTCTGGCCAACATGTGTCCATGAGAAGCTCCTTGTCAAAACCTGGAACAGAACATGATTTTTTAATATCTGTTTTTCTAGAAGCGTGTTGAAGTCAGCATTCCATCTGGATTAATTGTGCAAGTGAACCCTACTAATGAACATGCAATAGGATGAGGAGTCTTGCATGTCAAACCAGCCTTTCCAGATGCAGCAGCACATGACGGCCAGTGCCTTGGATGGCCAGGACGATAATGAGATGAGGTAGAGATGGAAAAGACAGAGCTCAGAAAAGTCTTGTTTATACTTTGAGGCCAAAAGATGGGCTAATTTGAAAGACACTAATCCTAGTAGATTAGCAGGAAGGCGATTTCATCTAAAGATCATCTCATCTCTTGCTTGCTCTTTCAGGTTATGCCATAACTTGAACCGATTCATCACAGTGTTTAGGAATGCCATAAATTTCAGCCTGTCCTTATAAGTCAAACAATCAACATGTTAATTGCCCGTGAAGTTTTTGCATTCAACCATACGCTGTTTTTCACATGAGGTGTCTGACATGGGTTATCCATTGCTTCATCACAAACTCATCCCCGTCCTTTTAAACATCAAGCTGCAGCCCACCAATTCTCTTACCTTCCTGTCTGGTCTGTTCCTTTCCCCTTCCATCTTCCAGGCAGTAGAAACATGCTTTTGGCCAAGTTATGCCTCAGAGCAGACGCTGAAGAAAAGCAAGCATCCTGCGGAAGGGGAAGGTGCATCTCAAAGACATATTGCCTCCTGCCTGCTGCCTCCTTACTCAGCTCTGCTGTGCCTGAGCCCTGCTCAGTCCTGCAAGCCTTCTGAACATACCCAGGCAATTCATATGAAGAGGAGCCTGTGGAGAATCCATGCTCCATTCTCTGCTATGGTGCTTGCACCCTGCAAACCATGGGTGTAAGTTAGCATCATGGTCCTGGGATCACCAAAGACCAGCAAATATTGCCCATGGAAAGCATGGCTCTTGGCCCTGCTGGGATTCTCCTCTTGGTTTGCTGGTGTAAATCAGGAGCAACCTGGCACCGATTTTCTGGCATAGCAGAAAATTAGTCCTACAGGTCTTACTGCTATGTGCAATAATATCTCCTCGGTTCTCGCGCCATCCTTCATCATCTTATTGTGAATTCTTCCTATTTTTGGAGTGCACAGAATAGCTGCTCAGGGCAAACTCTGTTCCTTTCTTCACATTTCTCAGCTGCCAGATGCTGCTGACACAGCCAGAGGTCCTAGCTGCAGTAACGTGGCCTTTAAACTCTAAACCAAGCTTTGCACAACAATTAATTACCTTCTAACACAAAATCAATTGGCACCTGTATTTTGCTCTGAACAGCAGTGATGGGTAAGGCAAAGTTTCATCTTCTCTGCATTAAACAAACTTTTTCCTGGCATGTTCCTGGCAAGGGACAAGTCTGCACGTGCTGCTTCTAGTCACGCCGGTGCTTGGGAAAGATCGTGGTTTAGGGTAGCTGATGGAGAAACCCTATGGAGTTCCCCAAATGGTAATGACTTCAAATTGCCACAGCTGTGTTGTTGATGGGGGTAAATGAATTGACCACACTGCCTTCTCATACGGAGCTCAAACAGGATTTATCCTATTGCTTACAATTGGAGATTTATGGACTAAATATTTATACTCATAAACGTACAGAAAGTTGTATTATGGATGTGCCACTGCACTTGCATAGCTAGAGGCCAGGCTGAGTTTTGTGGTTAAATCCAAGATTCAAACTCTTCATTACCTAGCAAGGAGTCTTCAGAGAAAGTGTTTTCAAGGAATACACAACTCTAATGATTAATTAATTGGTGCATTAATTTTAAGACAAGTATTGAAAGAAATGTAGCACTATGTTTCAAGCCATTTTGTTCTCTTGAATATGTAGATTAGCACAGATTCTCCAGATTTCCAGACTTGATTTTCCTCAAGTCCCAGCTGAGATCTGATATCAGAGCTTGAGCTGATGGTGCTCCCTTCCCTCCTTCTGCTTTTATGCTATGCAGATGTAAAACTATTTCCCCAAAGCAGTGCCCCAGGAGTGTTGATGCTAGGAACAGGGAAGCCATGCAGGTGCTGGAGCCCCGGGTTGGCTCTAGGGAGGACCAGCAGCCACACGCTTTCATACCCAGCTGGCCAGGAACTGAACCTTCCTGATGCGGTGAAACCCTCACTCATGGTTCTGAGATATCTCAAGAGAAAGCAGGATGAGCCATCCGCTCCAGGACCCTCTGCAAGACTGTGGTGCAGAGATGAGGACTCTCCTGGGAGCCATCAGCCCTGTAGGCTCCAACTCAGCACAGCCACATGATTGTCCCAGCAAGGTCCCTGGTGAGCCATCCCTGAGGAGCATTAAAACCCACATGGGACAGGTCTGCCACGTTTACCTGGCTCGTGCTGGGCCTCAGTTCATCAGGAATAGCCCAGTGTCGTAGTTTAGCTACAGTCAGCAATCGAGTACCACACAGTAGCTCAATCACCCTCCCCCTCCCCAGGAGACGGGGGAGAGAATCAGGAAGAAAAGAAAACTTGCAGATTGAGATAAAGGCAGTTTACTGGGGCAGCAAGAGAAAATATAAATATATATATATATA
>WHYT01017251.1:629821-648064 GCA_009806455.1 Tetrax tetrax
ATACACACACACACACATAATAATGATAATAATACTAATAGAAAAAAATAATAAGAAGAATAATTTTTAAAAACCCAAACCAAACAAACAGACAGGAACAACAAATGGTGCACAATTTCTCACCATCCAACGAGTGGATAACCCGAGTCCCGAGCAGCAATCATGGAAGGAAAAAAAAACCCTGTAAACAATCCCAGAACAATTCCAGAGAGAGAAAAAAGAGAGAGCTCACTGGCTTACGCCACCACTTAAGTACTGAGCGTGATGTTTATGGCATGGAATACTCTCTTTGGCCAGTTTGGGTCAACTATTCTGGGAAGACAGACAGTGACCTTGGTCTCTTTAGCAAGAACTAACAACATCAGTGTGTTTATCAACATTCTTCACATATGAAATCCAAAACACATCGACTACTGAGAGGAAAATTAACTCCACCCTAGCCAAAACCAGATGTTGCAACAGAGGGCAGAGAGATGTATCTGGAATGGACAACTTCCATTGCATCAAGGGACAGGAAAGAGAAAAGAGGTTCATCATCAGGTCGCCTCCAGCAAGGTTTTAGCTCTGGCATTACACACGTGCAGCTGAGATAACATCCATGGCTGGGTAAGGTCAGGCAGCAGTACCGCTGTCTCAGAGCGATGACAGGAGGAGACTCACCAGCCTCCGCCACACAGAGCTCTGCAGGAGCCAGCAAGGTTGGTACTGACAAGGGACAAGTTAAGGACACATGTCGAGCCCACAGCATCACGTGAAAAAAGCATGAAAGGACAGACGCTGCTTTGTGCAGATGGGATTTTCAGGGAGTTTAGCTTGTGAACACCAACAAACTCCTGCTTGGTTTGTTTGGAATGAGATTTTTCAAGAATTTCCGACTAGACTAAAGAAAACTGAGTTTCCATAGTCGGCAAAAGTTGGATTATCCCTAATACCCAAGTACCACAGGACTTTCTTAAAAAGAGTAGCATACAAAGCAGTTCTTTTTTTCTTCTCCTGGCCCCATTTTCAAGAACACCTGAACTGTTTTTTTTATGAAACTTTCAAAACAAACATAAACACTCATCTAGAAGAAGACTGTTGGCATGTGAAAAATCAGCCCAGTCTATCAAAGTGTGATAAAAGCATGTGCCACTGAAAATAGGAGAATCACAGAGTACTAGCAGTACCAGTTAGTTATTTTGGCTGAAGACTATTTTTCCCCCAGAAAATATATACATAAACAGTGGATGTAAACAGTTTGCAAAGCTGTCAAATTGCTCCAGTCGAAAGATGAAGTTTTATAAATGCCCCAAGATCTAAAATTTGACAGCTTTTCTGCACAGTAGGTTTTTTCCTGCAGCTCCATCCTTTCATTTTTAAGTTATTTTTAAAAACCCATAATGTTAAAAACCACCCAAACACGGCACAAATTAAACATTCCCTGGCATGTTCTAGTCACATATTCTGTTCAACCCAAAATTATGGCTTTATTGGCCCAAGAAGCGCAAAATCCTAATTATTTCCCAGCTCTGGAGAGGAATACACTGTGAATGGATCCTTGCCCTGGAGTATTTTTATTGGACTTCAGCAGCTCATGGGTGTTTGGGCACTGGAGGTATCAACACAAGGAACCAAAGGTAATCTGAGGTTAGCTGTGCTACTTACTAAACTGGGGGAAAAAAAATAAAAAAAATCTTTTCCAGAGGAGACCTAACAGCCTCAAGGGACTGGCACTGTGTTCTAGCAATGGTGATGGCTGTAGTCAATCTGCAAATCGTTAATGAGCCACTTCTCCTTCCACTACCAATCCAGTGAAGAAGGAGGCCATTGCCAGGGCTCTGTATTGCAGTGCTAGTTCCAAGTCCATCCTACACAAAGCTTTGAGACTTTTTTTCTCCACATGTGTCAGTGGCTTTCTTTAGCATTCCAAAATACTATGAAGCACTCCGAGTTAATTTCTGGATTTTATTTTCTAAAATCACGGCATTTTGATTGACTAAATAGCAATTAGCATCGGAGTTGTTTTTATTTTATACACTGCCAGTAGAAACATTTAAGTCAATATCCATCAGATTTGTGAAAAATTAATAAAACCTGGCCCTTTCCAAGCATAATTAGACTTGGGGAATGGCGTTGCTTTTATCTGTAGGTCAGTACAAATATTAACAATTTGGTTGAGTCTTTTATTTTTGCTTCTGAAAAAAATCTTTTTAGCCCTAGTCAGCTAAATACTCCAGGAAAAAATCTTCCGGTTACGTTAGCACAGCCCCATGAAATCCAGCATGCAAGGACCTTAGGAATTAAAAGTAACATTGATGAAGACTAAATAAATTTGCATAAGGTTGGATGCAGCTTGGTCATGTTGTCCCCAAGAGTCATGCATTTCTCCCCTGGAGTGGTGCAGTGTTTTCCTGGCAGTGACTCCAACTTCGATCCACAGCTAAACAGAGATGCTCCTAGTGTCAATCACATCTTTGCAGAACAAGGCTCGCTATGGCAGAGGACACTGGTGGCTCACGTACAGGTGCGAACCACCTCCACAGGCCAGACGTCCAGGAAAGGATGGTGGGAGAGAGGATGCCCATCACCTCTGCCTCCTCTCCCAGCAGCCTGCAACAAACAAAACCTTTGCCTGTCTGCCACTCTAACTTCTTGGTAGTCTGAGGCTCCAGGGAGAGGAGATTATTTCATCTCAGACCCTTGCTCAAAATCTCTTCACTACAGTTGGAAACACTATCCTGCTTAATTTCTGTTATCCAGTTTGAATTCTGAATGTGCTGTAAGCAGTGGCAGGACTGCCATGAGAGCTCACCTTACAGGTGCATCCCTCCCCAACCATCAGAGCAGGGAAGGCAAACCCTCCCTCTCCAGAGCATCTCTCCACCAAGTGTTTAACAAGGTATCTTCTGCCACTGTGGGGTCTCTTCCTCCTATGGACCCACGGGCTTTCACAGCCAGCCCCCTCCCTTCACCAGGGTACGCCCAGCTCATGCAAAGAAGCCATGCCGAAGTTAAAATCATAAATAGTTTGTGTTGGATAGGACCTTTAACAGCCATCCAGTCCAACTCCCCTGCAAGGAGCAGGGACATCTCCGACCAGATCAGATTGCTCAGAGCCCAGTCCAACCTGGCCTTGAACGTTTCCAGGGATGGAGCATCCACCACCTCTTGCCCATCTCCTGATCATTACTGAAAACTGCTCCTCCTCTATAAGTACAGTGGAACCATCTAGACATCATGATGAGCTCAAGAGCCCACGGAAAAGTGACACAAAGGAAGATTGTTTATGCAGGAATGATAAAAGGGTGGCACCTAGAGAAAAGCAAGCAGGTGGGGCAGAGCCATGAAATACCCAAGGTCCAGGCTGCAAGGCCAGAGTCCTCCTCCCAGACCATCTCTGGTGGTGGGCTGAGCACCACTGAGCTCGCTGGCATCGAATCTGGCACTGGAGGGGGGTGTTGTTCCACCAGCTTTCCGCCATGGACACATGGGTACTGAAGCCAAAATGAGTTCTCATCCCAGGTAAGGTGTTTGACAGAAGCTGTCCATGGGTGGTGACTGCTACGTGTCAGTGGAGCCCAGATAACCATGCACCTAGACATGCCTGCACCAAAGAGCCCAGGGGCACAAATCCCATGCAGACACAGCTGTGTGAGGAGTTTCAAAGTGTTCTTGTGATACCCACAGTTCAACAGAGCCCGATTGCTAAACCCCAAAGCCCTCTGCGAAACAGAACTGCTGCTCCCACGGGGGACTCCAGCGCATGGCTGTCAGCCCTTGGGGGACTGAGCCAGTGGGACAGCACTGCCCGCTTTTCCCACGCACGGAGCTGGTGGGACTGCACCTGGGGAACAGGAGTGGCCAGGAAATGGTCAAAAAAGTGCCCATATATTGAAGTGAAGTGCTTTATGCCACTACAGTTCCTGTTTTTCTTGATTAGGAGCGCTGGCTCTGGTAATTATCGGTTATGTCAGTAACTCCTGCCCACAGAAAACTTTTAATTCACAGGCAAGCGGAGCCTCCTCAGCCTTGCCTTAGCATCAGAAATAAAGATTTCCCATGTTTGCTAGAGAAAGTCCAACTCATTCTCTCATACCCCACACAGGAAAACCCAGCCACAAAGTGTTTCCCCCTGTTTTTTAGTGGCGGGTTTTTCATTGCGCAAGCTGTGCTGCACTATGTAACATGTCAAGAATATTTTATAGGTTTCTTATGGAACCACCTGGGTTCATCTAAATGCATGACCACATACAAGAGGCAGCTTGATTACACAAATGAGGACACATCGCTCAGCTAAATATTACTCCCCTGGTGGCAAAGGATGGGAACAGAAAGTCTATTTTTTGCATGAGCCTCTTTGCTGGAGAGAAAAGACATTAATTCAGCACCACTGTTCTAACACAGCGGAGAGAAGCCTTGAATTGCCACGGCATGGATAGGATGGGATTGCTATGGGCACAGCACATGGAATGCAGGCTGGGGACACTTAATCCCGTCATTGCACATCTATCTGCACGGGAAGGTTTATGGGGTAATAAAGTGTGGTATCACCATGCTGGTAAGCCAAAAGGCCTGAGTAAGCGAGCTGCTGTGTAACAATCGTGTTCTTGCTGTTGATGAATTGGAGAGAGAGCCAGGCCCAGGAACCCGCTGGTATCCCGCAGGAATGAAGATCATCCCAGATGGTAGTCAGGCAGATGGAAGAGAAAAATCATTGTGAATAATCTGCAAACAGATCCGCCTTGACGGGCTGCCTGCTCTTTGCAGTCAGATCACTAACGCCGTGCAGTTTTTTCCTTCACAGAAGGCAGGAACACCCAAAGGTGGTAAAACTCAGGGCAAAGATGCCACGGCCCAACGCGGACATGTGCTGGGAAGGGATGTGCCCAGAGAGAGCCCTGCAGCTGCTGGGTGAAGCCCCGGAGCTGTTGCCAGCAAAGGGCTGTTCCCACTCACCTGGCGAAGCATCCAGGTGGGCAATAGGGACAAAGTGTGGCAATTTGGAGTGTCAGAGGAAGTCACATATAGCAAATAATCACAGCCTCAGGTTTGCTGTGGGCTGCGGCCAGAGACCAGGGTGCTGCCCTCCCGCTGTTCCTCCTCTTGGGAATGCACAGCCCATGGTCCCTGGTCATTAGCATCCTGCTGACACAGAGCCAATTACTTGCTCATTAGCAGTCCAGCCGCAATCCTAACAAGGGACAGTGCTGACAAAGCCAAGGGATGGCAGAGATCTGGTTCAGACTGCAAAGAGAGACCATGAAGCTGCTACACAGACCAGTATCTCCTGATACCAGGTGCCCAGGCTCAGACATAAGAGCAGGTCAGGGGCCAGCTGAGGGCCAGCTTGTGCCAGGGACCTTCACGCATGTCCTTGCCTCTCCTTCGCTTGCTTAGGTGTGACACTGCTCGCTGGGGCTTAGGCAATTATCTCACAGCCCTCTTACGCGAAGCTTTACTAAGAAGTTGCCTTCGTGCCCTGAGGCACCACGTGCTTCCCTGGTTCTCCATCTAACTGCAGATGAACAGCAGCCCAGAGCTCCTCAGAGATGGCAGTCAAATATACACTATGCTGTGCCAAAACCTGATGCCTCGGGGGTAGGGTGTTGTCGTGGTTTAGCTACAGTCAGCAGTCGAGTACCATGCAGCTGCTCAGTCACCGTCACCCTCCCCAGGGACTGCATCCCAGACTTTTTAATTTAGAAACAGAGATGAAGTGCTGCACAGGAGTCTTCCTGGTGTGCCTCCAGACTTCCCTCTCCTTTGGGCTCATTTGGGCACTCACTTTGGAACAGGTTTACGTCTCGCACCACTCACAGAGGCCACTGAAGTTTCAGACATTGGTTGACTCTACACAGTTTGGAGGGGAGGTCCAGGGGCTCCTAGAAGCTGCACATTAGTCAATAATTCTTGTCAATCGAGGAAAGAAGGAGCATAGAGTGGTGAAATTACAGTTCCCATAAAGCACAGCAGCAGTATTTTGTAATTAAATTAATCCATTTTTCTCAGGTATTTAAGTTTTGCGAGGAAAGTTGTGAAGCTTCAGTTTCTTACTAGAGTTTGGACATTTTCTGCAGCTTGCCCTCACCTGTAATTTCCTGCTCTCTCTATCAGTTCTTCTGCGTGGACTGTGCAGCCCATCGGCACAGATTTGACAGCCTGCTGGATGTCAGCACGAGCATCCTGGAGATGGTGAACCATCAGCAGAGTCTGTCAGGCCGTGTTTGTCTGCCTGGTGGCTTGAAGACAGCCCCAGGCCTGTGCGCAGGAGGCCCATTATGTGCAGTTCCTCAAATATCCTCTTCTCCCTGCCCTCCATGGGAGGCATCAGGAAGGGAGACAGGGCAGTCATCCTCCCAGGATGCCACTCCAGTCCACCTTGCGCCAAGGGGACAATGACAATCCTACCATCACCAAACTCTCTTTGCCTCTCTCCTGGCAGTCTCCTCGGGGTACAGGGACATCACCATAGGTCTTCTTCACTTTGTGAGCTTCCAAACCCAACAGTTCATGAGCTGGATGGAGTAACTAAAGCTCCTCACAGGTCAGTGCCTCTGCAAAACTCTGTGCCAGGACAGCACCTAATTGTTCCCCCAAATCCTGCCTTGCCTCCGACACTGACACCTCCACAGCATCGCATGCTATAAACCATTCCAGGTTTTCCTGTGCAGAAGAGAAGGAGCTCCCTGACATCTGTTCTAGAGAGCTGTGGGAAGCCAATTATCCTTGAAGGCAAACTGTCCACAGATAATTGGAAATATAGACTTTTAACTGATGGAGTGTTGACTAAACTCCAACTATTGCTTCGGATGTGTCACATTAAATCTTTGAAGCTTCTTATAATGTTTAGCAGGTGCATTATCATGTCACATCCAGACAGGTGCCACGGTGCTGCACCTAATTGGAAACCTGGCTCGCCGCATCCCTCCCACAACTGCTTCTGCACCAGTGTAACTGGAGGAAGGCAAGCAGCAGCTTTGCTGTTTGCTTGTGCAGGGGTAGGGCCATCATATCTGAGAGGGAAATTGTCCCAGGGTAATGGAGAATTTGGGATCCAACAGCTTACCACAGCGAAAGGGAAAGCGCTACTCCCTAACCCTGCTCCCACAGGCACATCTGCCCGCCCAGCCCGGGCTGCGCAGGAAGGCAGAGGCTTAGTCCTACTTCTTCTGCATAGTCAGAGTGGATTCCTGCACAGACATAGAACTGGTATGCTTTTCAGGATGCAGGAATTTAGAGAACTAATCCCACCTGGTTACTAATTGCCCAGCCAACAGCCACACTCACTTAACTGGAGATCAACAGCCACATTCACTTAATTGGAGATGACATTTTACTTCACCATAATGCAATGGACAATTGGACAGGAACCTTCAGCCAGAGGGAAGAACTATTTTTCTTGGTATAATCCTCTACTCCAATACCTGTGTTCAAAATCCCATGGGTTTCCCTAGCTAGGATACTAGCATTACGTGGTCTTACCCAACAGACAACAACCTCTGCAAAAATATCAACAACAACTCCAGCCAGCATTTGGTCTTCAATATATGATGATGGAAGCATCGTGTTGCTGCAGTACAGCCCATTGAGACAAACTCTAGCCACAGGGATGTCCCCCAGGATAGGGGAATAATCCTTCAGGGATAGCTGAGGCTTTTCATTAGCCCTTAAGTGATGTCCAGTTCTTGGGTGGCTTGCTTCAATCAGGTGATTAGTTCTCATCCAGAAAAAAAAAAAATCCTGGACATATCCTTGCATCCTAGCTCCTTCCTGGAGGAAAGAGGAAATCCTACAGGTTGCACCCCCTGAGCGACAACCAGCAGAAGCCGTTCATCTGCGTGTAGACCTGTACAGGGCTCTTCCCCGCAGAGCCGGCAGGAAGGGCTGCAGTGAGGTCACTGTATCGACAGCCAGAGCGTTGCTGATCTCCTGGCTGCCTAGCCCATTTGTGTTGTTAATTAATGGCTTTGCTGGGGGAAGCTAAATGCTCCAGCTTTGTTGTAAAACAGAAGTAAATTTTTAATAAGGTCTACTTAGTGGCAGTTTCCAGTGGCAGGCAGCTCTGCACCTTCCCAGCAGCCTCCCAAGGAGGTAGGAGCAGCTGAATCAGCCCCTTAGTTATGGCCCCTGGACCAGCAAGTCCCTGCAGGGTCTCTGGTGAGGTAACAGTCTCCGCAGCATCCCGTAGATGAGCGCTCACGTGTGTAACACCTTCCCCACGGGGTGGCTGGGAGGCTGAGGACAGGAGAAGATCATGTCTCAGGGGCAAACAGACAGGTATGGACCACTGGTACTCTGGTCAAGCAGCATCTGCCCTGGCTCCTTCAAACCAGCATCCCAAAAAAAAGATCTTTGTGTAGTCAGCATCTCAGCAGCTGGGCTGTGTTATAAACTTCCAGCACACACAAACCAACCACAGTAGGTTGGTTTGGTAGAAAGCCTCTATGGATGAGCCAGCTGGGTGCGGGCATTTTTCGGTATCTGCAGACAACCTGGCACAATAACACTGACAGAGGTGTGCCAAAAAATCTCCAGCATTGAGAGTGAATGGTGGTCATTTTACTCCGGACAAAGTCATATTTCAAGTCGGCTGCTGAGCCAGCAGCCAAGAAAAGAGAAGGACAAGGAGGACGTCTGCACCATTTTCAAGGGGCCATCTCGGAAAGTCACAAGCAGACAAAGCTTTTCCAAAGTATTTACAATGCTCCGCTAGTGCTGGGAAGGTTGCTTTGGCAAGGCAGGGAGGTGAAACTGCAGATGCAGTGACCTCTACAACCCATGCTCTCTTCAGCTGTGTCAGCACAAAACAGCAAAAGCGGACTTGGGTCAGAGCCCTGCGCAGGACTTCACCCCCCCACACAGGACACCAGGGCAGAGCTGCAGGCGTCTCTGACACAGGGCAAGGCCAGCTGCTTCGAAGGAGGGGCACAGAGAAGCCCCACAGCAGGACTCATGTTTAAAGCTTTTGTTAGAGACCTTCAGCTAAAACCCTGACTGCACTGATTAACATGAGCCGCATCGCAGCGTGAGTCAGTCAGGAAGGGGCGTCAGGAGTCCTCCAGCCCAAATCCAGACTTGGATCCTCTGTCAGGCCAGGCTGCTCAGGTCTTTGTGACAGCTGGGTCTTGAACACCTCCAAAGAAGAAGATCCCATGATCTGCTTGGATCCCTGTTCCAACACTTCACTGTCTTTACACAGAAGATTTCTTTTCCTATATCCAGTCAGAACCTCCCTTATTTCAGACTTTAATAGCTGTCTCTCTTTTTCCCACCAAATGCCTCAGTGAAGAGCCTCTTTCTGTCTTCTCAATACCTACTTATAAATACTGGAAGGTTGCTATTTAGGTTCACTCTTCCCTCTTTGAGTTCCTGCAGCCTCTCCTTGGGTGTCACACATGCACCAACCCCATAACCAACATCTTTCTTGTCTGGGAAAATGCCACCTCAGATGCATCCCCTTTTGTCCCATGGACTCATAGGGCTGAGATTTCCCAAGAGATCCCTAACTCAATCCTCCACTACTGGTAGCTGTTCTCCTTCTTGAACCTTTTCTCTAAGCTCAAAGGTCTAGGAGACATTGTCAGTGGAGAAGACAAAAAAAAAAAAGACGTGGAGTTCCTCCACCTTCTCTGTACCCAGTGTCGTTAAATGACATCTTTCTCATTTGGCAGCATACCTACAAATTCCTTATAAATTATTTTTGCTGCTAACACACTGGTAGAAGATCTTCTTCTTGCCTTTGATATCATCTCCCAATTCAGCTGTGGCCTTCTTAACACCATCCGTATATGGCAGGTGGTGTGGTTTAACCCAAGTCACCGCACAGTTCCTCGCTCTCCCTCCCCCTCACTAGTGGGCTGGAGGAGAGAATTGGGAAGAAAGGAAAGCTCGTGGGTTGAATGATGAAGACGGTTTACTAGAATAGCAAAGGAAAATGACAGTAATAACAAAATATAGGGATACTAAAATATACAAAATTAACAATGCATTATTTCTCACCACCTGGCGTCCCAATGTCCGAGACAGCCCATCCTGAGCAGTTATCATGGAAACGAAACCAAGCAGCAAGCAAAGGAGTGAGAGAGACAAATACCTCCCTGGCCAACCCTCACTTATATACTGAGCATGATGTTTATGGCATGGAATACTCTCTTTGGCCAGTTTGAGTCAACTGTTCTGGCTGTATCCCTCCCAGCTTCCTGCACCTGCACGTTAGCAAGACCTGGAAAGCCGGACAGTGTTCTTTGTCTCATTAGCAACAACTCATAACATCAGGGTGTTTATCAGCATTATTCACATACCAAATCCCATACTAAATCCAAAACATGGCAGCTACTAAGAAGAAAATTAGCCCATCCCAGCCAAAACCAGGACAGGCAGGGCAATTTTTTTTCTATTCATCCTGTGTCACCTTCCCCACTTGCACATCCTTTTAGCACCGGGGTTCAACCATGAGCTCCCTGTTCATGTACTTCTTACCCTTAGCAACACCTCATTCACCAGCTTTGGCTGCCAAAGCCCCACCTGGGCTGCAGCTGATCAGCGTTTATCTGGCCAATCTTCCTCCACTGGCCCTACCAACCACCTGAGCTCAACCCAAGTACTGCTGGTCTCTTTGCAGTTCCTGTTCAGCACAGATACCCACTGCCTGTGTTTGTTGTGCCTCAGTGAAACTTTTCAAGATGCCCTATTATTTGGAAAAAAAAAGAGAATCATTCCATTTATAGCATTTAATTGGCAAGGCTGGAAGCTATTCTCCTAGGTTAGGGAGGGCACCCCTGTCCCCTTCTATCCTACCAGCATCCTTAGCCAGCCTTGACATCACTGCTGTTATTAACATCTCTCCACTCCATGCCATGCTGCCACCCCCACTCTCAAAATGCCACAAAACTCGGAGAAATGTCACAGGCCAGCTGACATTTCAGGACTGCCCGCTGGTCCCTTCCACACACTGCTTCTTCCTTCCTCCATCTGCCAACAGAACAAATCCTCCTCCCTGCAGTGCTCTGCACAGGCACTCCTCCATCCAGCCATCAGCCTTCCCTGGGCAGAGGGCATGGCCTGCTGCTTAGAGAGCAGGGCTACCTGGACTGAGCACCTTCCAGCCTTTTTGGCTTTCAGCCTTCTACAAGCACGCCTTCCAACTTAGCTATGTGGGCAGTTTGGGGTTTGCTGTGTTGTCAGCACTCAGAGGTCCCAGGGGTCTGTAGGTACAGATGGGAGCCAGTGCATCGTAGGATGACATCTGCCAAGGACCAACCTGGGTTCATCCCGCCCTGCAAAAGAGGAACCAGAAAGTGAAAGGAAGCACAAGCACCAGCAGTAACTGTTCTCTCTTCGAGTTTCATGTGCTAATTATCCCAGCATCCCTGAAGATCTTTTCCTTATTACACAACAAAAACACAATATGGGTTTGCAAACGATATTCTGTGTAAATATAACAACTTTCCTAGCAGCACACTTCAAGCCAGGCTTAGTTACAAGCACAAGCACACACATACCTCTCTAGCAGGGCTTCAAGAGCTGCCAGGTAGTGCTGTTTCAGTTAACAGAAGCACTCCAGTAAGCCCTGTATCACCAGCTGCGGGTATCCTTATGTATTAGAGGAGATCAGGAAAACACCCTCTCCCTAAATGAGGAAAAAATGTTTTCTGGGGGGGGAGGGGGCAGAAATTCTTCCTGCCTGCTGTGGGTGGCCAACTGAATCCCAGAAACCTGTGATTATTAAAGAGATATTTTCTCAAAGTAGAGCTGCTCCTTCTCAGCAAAGCCTTGTGTGCAGTACGGGCTTTTACCCAGCAGACAAATACCTTTAATTCTCCTTCTCTAGGGATGAGAAGCCCAGTGCCAAGCCCTAAGATGGCATTTTCTACTTCTCTGCCTTCCTTTGCCAGTTGTTGACACAGTCAGGGGTATATGAGAAACCAGAAGGTCACAACAAAGTGTGTTTAACACCTAAACCAAGCTATACAGGCTCAGCTGCCTTTACACAACTTCTTTGGGAAGGGCTTTGCAGCCCTGGTGCACCCAGACTGGGGACTGTCCTTACAAAGGAGCTTGAATACCTTACAAGGTGTTTGAAAGTTATAACCCAATTCTTAATATATTTTTTTTTATTTGTAATACTGGAACTATCCATATGATAACCACAGAAAATATTTGTAATCCTACTAACTATATACATGTTTAAGCCCTATATACATGTTTAAGCCCAAGGACTTGCTAAGTCCTTGGCTTCAGCCATTTTCTGTGGCGGAGTGTGTCTGTTGAGTTTTTCTCCACAATTTTAAATTTGAAACTTTCTAATTCTTTGAATATCCTGGTGTTTTGTTTCATAAAATTATGTAAACAATCTCCTTTCCTTTCACCCTACTTCTCAGAAACTGTAAATAAGTGATCCTTAACTGCAACATAATTTCTTCCCCTGTAGAACAGGGCTGATTAATGCCACTATGGGAGGTTTGAATGGTGTGAGATATCCCATTATTAAGTTAATTTCAGGCAAAGCCGTGACAAACAGAGGCGCACTGAGATCCTCAGGGAATCAAGGGAACTTCCATGTCAAGGGAACTCATTTTCGTGTGACTTCATCAGGTGTGGAGGCATGACCAAACCTCGTTAGTGATGGCATTGTCTGGGCCAGCTGAGCTCGGGGCTGGTTTCACTGGGACCTTCAAAGCCATGCAGGGGACACCATCTGAGAGAGGAGAGGTCAGAAATACAGACGTGAGTGCACTCAGCAAGTCAGAATCGCAAGCAGGCTTAGAAAACTGATCTCTCACTTTCCTTTTCGGTGCCTGGACCTCAGAGGTCCTTCCTCTTCCTTTGGGGGGACGAGTTGGGAGGGAGGGTGGCTGCCGTATAAACGGCCACAGACCAAAAGCCATGTTTTCCCTCAGAATGCACCAGAACTTCAGTGGCTTCCTGTAGCTCCCATGAACTTTATTTAAAAACAATTTTAGGCACACAAAGCACAGAGGAAAGACTGAGTGTCCAGCCAGCAGCTCCCTCATTCCCTTCAGCAGAGTATCCGCAGCATTAATGGATGTTGTATACCAGGACAGAGCCCCAAACACCACTTGTACTCAAGAAATTAATTGCTTGACTGTTGGCTGTCTATATGTTGTTGTAGGAATGTTTTTACACTTGAGGCTCCCTGAAGGCCTTTATAAGTATTCTGCTCATAAATACAATTATAGCAGAGCTCTTGCTAGAAACAGCCATATATTATGGGATATTGCAGTCTCATCACCATACCAAAGTCACTGCAAAATCCAATAGATCAAAAGCAGAGAGTTATCACCTGAGCACTCACCCTGGTGGGAAGTTCAGCACCTGAATACTGAAGATGCAGACATTTCTTAAAGTTTTCCCCACAGGATTTTGCTGGCGGAACATCCTTTTCTGGGCCTGTCCGCAGAGATGTAGGAAAGCTGAGCACCTTATTTCTTGCAGCCTTACTGAAAAGCTCATCATGAAAAGAAAAATTGCCTCCTAGAGGAATCGTCGGCTGACTAGGTGGAGGTCTTACTGTTAATAAAGCAGGCAAACATTGGCAAAGAGAGGGTCAGCTCATCCCTTCTGAAGGCTTCTTAACAATATCCCAGCATATTAAAGAGATCAAACCTATAATAACCTTCCGCCCAACATTCAGATGCTCACTCTCATGATTCCCACCCTGTCTGGCTAGATGGCCATTCAGGCTGCTCTGAAGCCAAAAGATGCATGCTGGATATTGCAGACTAAAGCTCTACCTGGAACCCAGTAGCCGTACATGACGAAAGGTCCTCAAACAGCACAATGAAAACATCGTCAGCTGCCATTCAGGTGCGAAACAAGGCACAGAAAGTCCCTACACTGTTGGGATACGGCCAGAGACCTGACTGCCTACATCAAAGATATTTGTCTTCCTATGTAGATCTGTGTTCTAGCTCTGCCCTGGAGAGGAAGGCTGGAGAGTCAGGAACAGCTCTAAGTTTGACCAAGAGCCTGAGGGTTAAAGATGTCTGGGTGTGATGATCTGTGTCAGGGACATTGCAGAGACAGGTCCACGCCTTCAGCCAAGATGAGTGCCTCTGTCTGTGTCCCTGCTCCTCAGTTCACCTCTGTTCCCTGAAGATGTTCTGTTTTCAGGAAAGTTTAACTGTCCAAGGGCAGCCAAACCTTGATCAAGACACGATGTCCTCTGTGAGGAGGATGCAGGGCTTTGCAGGCTGGTTCCTGCTGAACCAGAGCTCAGACACACACGTAGTTTAATGCATGTGCTGGCATCCCCCAGGTCTGCAACAGAGACCCCGCCAATGGCACAGAGCACAAGCCCCACTCTCTGGAGTATCTGTTCAGCCTTAAGTCCACTCATCCCTTGAGATGCTTTGCCTCTAGGATAGGCTGTAGTTAAAGAGATTAAAGCAAACACAGGCTTCTTTGTTGTTTGCCACAGCTCATTAGATAACTGTTAGAAAACAGCTCATTAGACTTTAGAAAATGCTGCATTGCTGGTTTTCTAAAGGTTTACTCATACGGAACAAAACAAGGAGTTAGAAGACAATGAGAAGCATGGAAGCCATGTGGCTCCCAGATAACAGTGGCTTCTTGTCATCATTCACACTTCTCAAGCTGGGAACTTTTCTAGCTCTATCCTAAAGAACATAGGGTTGAAAAATACCTCAGAAAGAAGAGTATGGATTGCACACTTCATGTTCTGCATGTCTGCTTGGGAGCCCTGGATTCTCCAGATGCTGTAGGGAGAATCTTTCATGTGCAAGGCTAAGCCCCATCACTCTTGAAAGACAGGAAGAAATATGACCTTGGCTTGTTGGAGTGTCTTTCTCTAAACTTGCAATCTTTATGTATAAGCAATGGAATATCACAACTTTTTTGTGCGAAGAATTAACTGGTAAGGGTGGACCTTATAGTGGCCTTCCAGTACCTAAAGGGGGCTGATAGGAAAGATGGGGAGAAACTCTTCAGCAGGGCCTGTTGTGACAGGATGAGGGGTGATGGTTTTAAAATAGAGGGAGGGAGATTCAGACTGGATATAGGGAAGAAATGTTTTACACTGAGGGTGGTAGAGCACTGGAACAGGTTGCCCAGAGAGGTGGTGGATGCCCCATCCTTGGAAACATTCCAGGCCATGTTGGATGTGGCTCTGAGCAACCTGATCTGGTTGGAGATGTCCCCTCTCCTGGCAGGGGGTTGGACTGGGTGGGTTTTAACGGCCCCTTCCCACCCAAATCATTCTGTGATTCATCCTATGACTCTGCCCATACTTACCGAGAACTGCATTTGTGCAAGTTTTCCTCTGTTCCTACCATCCTTTCCATGCTACCCTGCACACGGGAGGCAGTTTTACCCTATTGCAAAGAAAACAGGAACAAAACTTTCATATGTGAGGTAGCCCTTCTCCAGTAAAAGATAGCATCGGGTTTGGACGCAGTGCCAGATAATAGTAAAACCCACAGAAATTGAGATTTTTCTCAGGCCATTTGTGAGAGGGGAATGCAGGTAGGACTCACACAGGTGCCAGGTCTCTGAGGATTCTCCTGGCCTGGCCATGCTGAGACCACTGCGTGGTGGGACAGTGATGAACCTCATCCCACGCACTCAGGAGACACGCTCCCAGCCAGCCCCTGATGGGTGTCCTTCAGGTTGTTGTGGTTTTGCTTAGTGAGGGGGGCCTAAGGTGGCAGCTTCTGTAGGAAACTGCTAGAAGTTTCCCCTTTGTTCAGTGGACTCGACCGGGCCTAGGGCGGACCCGCTGCTGGCCAAGGCCGAGCCGATTGGGAGCAGAATGTCCCATGATAGCGCCTCTGCGATAACGTATTTAAGAAGGGCAAAACAGAAAAAAAAGGAGAAGAGAAGATGTGACGAAGCTGAGCAGGGGCAGAGGCCCAGAGGGGGAGGCGCAGGTCTCCGGGGCCTTGCAGGCCTCACCCTCTGGCCTCTCGCCAGGCGGCCGACTGGGCCCAACTCAGCCCGGCCTGGCTGCAAGAGGTGGAGAGGAGATGGGATGGATGATGTGAAGAGATCCTGAGAGGCGTCTGCCAGCCTGTTGTGAAGAATTTTTCCTGTGAGAGAAATAGCTGCAAACACCAAGGTCAGTGCAGAAGGAGGGGTGCAGTAATGCTGCTCCTGGCCAAGATTCCCCTGCAGCCTGTGGTGACGACCATGGTGGAGCAGGTTGTCCCCCTGCAGCCCATGGAGGCCCACGGAGGAGCAGAGATCCACTTGGAGCCTGTGAAGGACCCCATACTGAGGGAGGTGGATGCCTGAATGCGGCTGTGGCCCATGGAGGCCCCGCTGGGACAGCCGTTCTGGAGGGACTGCACCCCGTGGAAGAGATGACCCACGCCAGAGCAGTTTAATGAAGGACTGTGGCGTAGGGGTGGGACCCCACACTGGAGCAGGGGAGGGATGTGAGGAGTTCTTCCCCCAATGGTTTAGTAGCTCTGGCAGCAATGGTAGTGGGAAGACGGTTGGACTAGATGATCTCATAGGTCCCATCCAACCATGTGATTCTATGATTCTATGATTCTATGAAAACAACACATAATGGACTGACCGCGACCCCCATTCCCTCTTCCCCCCTGTGCCGCTCGGGGGGGAGGGGGGGGGGAGGTAGATAATGTTAAACTCGGGAAGAGGGAGGGGTGGAGCAGGTTTATCTTGTTTCTCTGTCTCATTATCCTGCTAGTTGTAGTAATAAATGAATAGTTTTCCCCAAGTCGAGTCTGTTTTGCCCATGACGGTAACTTTAAGGATTTCTCCTTGTCCTTATCTCAAACCTCGAGCCGTTTTTCTTAAATTATCTCTCCCTGTTCTCTCGCAGGGTGGGGGGAGTGAGAGAGAGACGGCGTAGTCTGGTCCGGATCCGGGCTAAACTATGACAAGGTAAAGTCTGTCCTTCTGACACAGGGACTCAGAGGGGACTTGGTTGCAAGTGCCCAAACCATCCCTGCCTGCTGAGCTGGTACGAGCGCATTGCTGGATGTTTTTGTACAGGGTGGGGCGCCAAGGGCTTACAGGGTGCCCATTAACCCTTTTAACATCCTCCCAGTGGGGAGCAGTCTCCCAAGCAGGGAAACACTCTATGCAGCAGAGTCAACAGGCACTTGTTGATCTGCTGGGAATATGAATTGTGGTAGGCACATCCCTTTCTGGACACACTTGCAGATGTGTGTCTGGAGCAGCAGTTCCTGTGGACTGTCACCACAACCGGTTCTGGTCATGCTCCAAAACAAATCCAGATCACCTGAGGAAAAGTAGAACACATTGCAAATTTAAGTTTGCACAGGCAGGACAGGATTTCTTTCCTGGAACAGGCAGCCTGCTGCCGGTAGCCCCCCAATAACCACAGAGCATGCTGGTTCTCTCCTCAACAACCACCGTCAGGCCGAAGAGGGTGACGGCATGACAATGTTGTTCTGCTTCCCTTGAGGGATAACATAATGGCTGATGGCACCCGATGGCTCCTGCTCTTCCCGAGGCATCGGATGTTGTTCTCTCCCTTCATAGTTTCTTCTTGTGGTTTGCAACTTCCTCAGAACCACTTAATTGATTTATAACCCAATAATCTATCCCCTTCATTAGCCGCAGTGTACAGTCATTTATCATTCCCTGCACAATAACTGATTTCTAGCCCATTAGTACATGACCTGAAATAGTTATGGGCCTGAAGAATTAAACAATTCAGCCTGGCTGAAGGGCAACATCTGCGAGGATAAGACACAGGACTTGTGGCAGCAGTACTGACACCAGGCATGGCCAAGGCTACAGGCAGCACTTCTGCACGGTCTGCTCACCAAGCACCTGCAGCTTCCCTGCAACAGGGAGTCCGGGCATGGGGAAGGGCTTGTCCAAGTTTTCTCCCAAAGTAAGTGCTTCCAATCCTTAAAAAAGGCAGATTGCTAAGGCTCCAAGCACATCAAGAGGTTCTAATTGACCTGAGCAGCCTTGTCGGGGCATCCACCCATTGTTTTTATTGAGCAACTAGTATTTGAAATTCAGCCCTTCCAGGTAGCAAAGATCAGCCACATCTGATACATAAACTCCTGCGGCCTTTCCCAAACCCCACTGAAGTGTTCAGGGGTCATTATGGTTGCCAGGACTGTCACAGAGTGCTGCAGGGCTGTGGCCTGCCCCGGGGTATTGAAGGATTTGGATGCCAGACTTGGGGCATGGGGACCTGTGGGGGCAAGGGTCACACACATGTTCAGGGCCAGGAATCTCATCTCAGGGCTCTGGAAATCCTGAGCTGTCAGGGAG
>WHYT01017251.1:659714-670949 GCA_009806455.1 Tetrax tetrax
GGACTGTCACCACAACCGGTTCTGGTCATGCTCCAAAACAAATCCAGATCACCTGAGGAAAAGTAGAACACATTGCAAATTTAAGTTTGCACAGGCAGGACAGGATTTCTTTCCTGGAACAGGCAGCCTGCTGCCGGTAGCCCCCCAATAACCACAGAGCATGCTGGTTCTCTCCTCAACAACCACCGTCAGGCCGAAGAGGGTGACGGCATGACAATGTTGTTCTGCTTCCCTTGAGGGATAACATAATGGCTGATGGCACCCGATGGCTCCTGCTCTTCCCGAGGCATCGGATGTTGTTCTCTCCCTTCATAGTTTCTTCTTGTGGTTTGCAACTTCCTCAGAACCACTTAATTGATTTATAACCCAATAATCTATCCCCTTCATTAGCCGCAGTGTACAGTCATTTATCATTCCCTGCACAATAACTGATTTCTAGCCCATTAGTACATGACCTGAAATAGTTATGGGCCTGAAGAATTAAACAATTCAGCCTGGCTGAAGGGCAACATCTGCGAGGATAAGACACAGGACTTGTGGCAGCAGTACTGACACCAGGCATGGCCAAGGCTACAGGCAGCACTTCTGCACGGTCTGCTCACCAAGCACCTGCAGCTTCCCTGCAACAGGGAGTCCGGGCATGGGGAAGGGCTTGTCCAAGTTTTCTCCCAAAGTAAGTGCTTCCAATCCTTAAAAAAGGCAGATTGCTAAGGCTCCAAGCACATCAAGAGGTTCTAATTGACCTGAGCAGCCTTGTCGGGGCATCCACCCATTGTTTTTATTGAGCAACTAGTATTTGAAATTCAGCCCTTCCAGGTAGCAAAGATCAGCCACATCTGATACATAAACTCCTGCGGCCTTTCCCAAACCCCACTGAAGTGTTCAGGGGTCATTATGGTTGCCAGGACTGTCACAGAGTGCTGCAGGGCTGTGGCCTGCCCCGGGGTATTGAAGGATTTGGATGCCAGACTTGGGGCATGGGGACCTGTGGGGGCAAGGGTCACACACATGTTCAGGGCCAGGAATCTCATCTCAGGGCTCTGGAAATCCTGAGCTGTCAGGGAGTAGCTCAAGTGGGGCTGCTTTTCAGGGGCAAGCAAGCCAAGAGCCAAGGGTGACAATGGGGCAGGACTGCCACCAGCAAGAGCACACTCCCACAGTACCCATTCAAGAGGAGCAGATGCAGTGACGGTAAGAAAGGCCAACAGTCCAGATTGCTAGACAAGTCCACGGTGACACGGCAGGTTCAAGGTCAGCTAGGTACAAGGCCAGGCAAAGCACAGCTTGAGCAAAGTCCAAAGACTCACGCCTGCACTTGAATGCATCTCATGACCCAAGCCCCAAAAGGAGGTGGGTCAGAGCAATTAATGGCTGTAGTTGTGCAAGGCTGGAAGGAGCAGACAGGGCTCCTGGACATGCTGGTGCTGCCAGGACGCAGACACATGCAAGCTTACCCATGAGCAACACGCACGCAGCCTGCTCAGTCTGCACCCATGGATGGCTGAGCAGTAGGTATCAGTCCAGCTCTGTATTCATTCATTATTCAGTCCTTCCTTGCAAGAGGAGACAGAGAGGCTTTCATGATGAATGCTGTGGTTTCTAAAAATAATTTACTACAGCCAAAAATGCAAGAGCTAACTCTTCCATCCCTGGTGGGGTGTAAATTGGAGTCAGTTCAGTGAAATCTGCAGTGACACATAGAGAGAATAAGAGGAGACTGGGGCCCAAATAATCGCTTCTGAAGTCTGATTACCTACGTCTTCATTTAAAGGTGCACAGCTGCATCCCAAAGCACAGCCTGCGCTGCCCAGCAGTTCTGCCGCTGTATCTCACACTTCCCAGGCTAACAGCAGACTCACCTGGGCGGTGCTGAGAAGGGGACTGGCACACCTGGGACATGGATGCTCACGCTGGCACTCCTGTGGCTGGAGAGCAGGCTTTCATGTGGCTTTGACAGCATCTGGCTCTGCCAACAGATGCCAGACCCACCTAACAGCAGTCACAGACAGCTTCCAGCACGACATAGCTGTTCAGCATCCTCCAGCCATGCTGGCCTCTTCCCTCTTCTTGCCTACCACCACTGCTTTCTCCCACCTCCAGACTCTTAGAGGGATGGAAAGGGGAGGTCTGCGTTGCACAGCTGGTGTTACTGGCCTTTATGCACCACCACGTCCATAGTAGAGTCTGGGAGAAGACACTGCAAGTGCCTACGCCCTGCCTAAGGATGCTCAGTCTCTAAGTCATGCAAAGTGTATGACAAAGCGGCTGCAAGAGAGAGCGCTGCTACAGTGGCTACCAAGTCCTTAAGAGCTGCTCTGACATTGCCGCACTCCAGCTTCCACAGTGACAAGAGTTATGGCCTTAATGACCCAAGCACATTTGCAAGTCATTAATGTTGAGCACAGATGGCTATAACAGCGCAAGAGTAACTCATTCCTATCTCTTGGTGCCGGTGTGTCTGGAGCACAACCCAAGCAGTGACTGCCCTGGAGAGGATAACCTCTCGCTTGCCTCTGAGGAACGTCCTGTCCACCATGCGGTCCCACGTTGTCCCTCTGGGCAGCAAGCCAGACACAAAGCATTCCAGCTCCTTCTCCAGACAAGGAGCCACCGTATCATTCTCTCCTCTTTCAGGAAAGAAAGAAAGGAGTGATGGGGACAAGGCTGGTTTCTGCTCCTGGGACAGAAATTCACTGCAGTCTCTTTCAAGGGTAGTGAGCTGCCCCATTTCTATCCACAATGTAGGAAGGTCACGCTAGATCCAGGTATCCCAGTGATCTTCCTAAGAACTGAGCAGTGCTTCAGAAGGTGTGTGCAAGGACAGGGGAGAGACAAGGAACAGGAGAGAGGCATATGCATACGGCTGACGTGGAGTGCTGCATTAGCTCTGCTAGAGGAAAAGCCCTGGCTCAGCACAGTCTAGATATCAAGGTCCAATTCAAACTATCCTGATTATATTTCTGGACTGTTTTAGGTAATCAGTGTCCCTGAAGATGCTACCCAAAATAGCACATTCTCATGTCCCAGAAAAAAAACCATGTCCCTCCTCACTCTTCTTTGGTCCGCAGAGAAGACAATCAGACTGGTGTCTGCCAGAAGGAGCCTCTTTCTGCAGCTCAGCCCCTGCCCAAAGCGGCTCCATGAGGGTTTCTCAGCTGGGCAAGAATGCTCCCCTGCCCAGGACTCCCAGAGCCTGTCGTGTGGTGCAGGTCCCCTGTTCAGATTCACTGCCTGCGCAGGCACACAGCATCTTGGACCTGTTAGTTTCTCCCTGATCTGCACTACCCTTGGCTCTGGGCAAACAAAGAAATCAAGCAAAGAAAATATCAATGGAGCAAGACTTACCTGGGATTTCAGTTATGAGGTTATTACAAAAGTCTGTGAAGGGGGTGAATTCTGCAGAGTCCTGTGGGTGCTCCCCTGGGTTCAGTCCAGATCCTCACCCCCTCTTGCATATGTCTGCCATTTTTCAATGCCATTTCTCCTGGGAGAAACTCTTGGGAGAACTGTCTCCCAGTTTCTTCTGGGATAAATTTTCTTCTTTCCCCTCTCAAGCTGGTCCCCTTCACCTTAATGTCCTGAGGAGACCTCTGTCTCCCAAGCATCCTCCTCTACCTCTCCCTCTTCATTCCTGCCTTCTGCACTCTCTCCAGCCTTTTTGCTGAAGCTGCCAGGAGGAAGTCAAAGAACATGGCGCTGAGACCCCACCAGTGCCACCATCCAAACCAGGGCTGATGGCTTTTTTTTTTTTGTGAGTCGAGCTTAACCCTGAGCTGTGATGAGCTGCAGAGGCCTCCCAGGCTGATCCAGCTCAGTCAGAAGGTGGCAAGCTCTGCCAACGTAGTCAGGGATAGCACAGAGCAGGGATAGTCCCTCCTCTGCCAGAGCAGCCGGTGCCTGTGTGTTCTCCTTTGCTCCTCTCCCTGGCTGTCGCCACCTTGTTTTGTCTTCCTCTGATCTGGGAGTGCTGGGATGCAGAAGGATTTGTGATCTGGGGAACAAATGTGTTCAACTGCTTGGGTAGGGCCTTCCACAGGCACCTCCTTGTAGTGTGATGTCGAGATGCCCTCTGGGAAAGGAAAGAGAGCGCTCTGGTCAGACGACAAGCAGAGGAACATGGAGCATACACAGCGCAGGTGTGTTCCAGCCACAGCATCGCAGGCTGACCCCAGGACTGGCTGCTGGAGAAGGATCTCCAGGAAGACAGGTAGTTCCCAAAGTGCTGGCACGGTCAGGCCTGTCCTCTGTCCATCCCACACACAAGTACTGCTGTGACTGCCTCCCCAGGAGTAAGCGAGTGGGCTGTGCCTGGGGGAGCGTTTGCACAGGTTCGTGGTCCAGCCCCCAGGATCACCCGCTGTATCCCGGCCGTGCGACGCGCTCCTCCAGTGGAGCCCCAGGGCCAAGCCCGCAGCAGGCATTGCTGCTTGCCAGCTCCTCCCTGAGCACGCAGGACAACCAGCGTGCCCTGGGAAAGAGCTGAGGGAGAAGGTCCGTGAATGCAAGCTTTCAAAGATGGAGACCACGCACACCAGTGCATGAAACAGCTTGCCGGGGTCCGGAGCCGCAGAGGCGCGGGGGCTTTTCTCCGCTGCAGCACAGTAAAGGTGAGCAGGGTCCAGCTCCCTTCAAACACCACAGCAGCCCCATCCTCTGTCTGATCGGTATTTTCTGCATCCCCATGGAGTTCACGCTGTCCCAGAGATGGTTGCTACCATAACACAGTGCTTCCAAACCCAGTAATTCTCATCACGTCTGACAGTTAGCCACACACAGCCAGGGAAAAACTGAATATTGTAACAGAGCCACACCAAGGGGAATGAGACTGACACAGGCGGACTGTTATCCATCTATGTTCTCCCTGTGTTGCTGTCTGGGCAGAGATCAGAGGAGACCTGAAGCTGAGACCTTCAAGGTTCTCCAGGGGCTGTCTCTACAGGTACCTCCCATGAATGTCCCACCTCCTGATGCAATTCTTGTCCTTCAGACTCACTGTCTCTCTACCAGGGTTTACACGGCTCATGACAAAGCCGTTGACTCCAACCTGATTCCATCAGAAGCAAGCTAAGGTCCCTCGCAGGCGATTATTGAAATGGGTCCAATTTCTATCACAAAGCAGTCCCCCAGCCCCTCTAATCATGGACCATCAGGTCTGCAAAGACCTCCCAGCCCTGGAAGAGCTGCTGTGCATGTGTCTCCCTGCGGCCACCCTCCAGTCCCACAGACGAAAAACATGCGGATTACACGCAGGTTGAATCCTAGAGTCAGGACTGACTTATTGCAGGAATTTTTTTTAAGTTTAATCACATTTCAGCCAGGTCACCGAGGCTCGGCAGCCCTGCTTCTTCTAAAGCAGCGATTTCCCAGACTCATATAATAAAATTATGGAATGGTTTGGGTTGGAAGGGACCTTAAAGGTCACCTAATTTCAACCTAGACATACCTTTGGATCAGAACTGGCAGTATATAGTAAATTGCTCCGCTCTACCCAAACTATGACCACTGTGTGTGTGGACCACAGCTCTACACCTATCTGCTGCAGCTTCCACCCAGCACACCCACCCTTCCGGAGCCATTCCCTCCTGACAAGATCCCAAAACCGATCCCAGGCACAGGCAGGCGATGCACACAAAGTGCTGGTGGCACGATACACCAGATGGAAATCACCCTTCTGCAACGGGCTAGCGCGTAGGGAGCATAACACAAATATATTTAAAGTACCTCTATGCTTACAGTCATTGTCAGCTGCTTTGGGATATTTGCAGATCTCCTCCACTGCCACCCATGCTCACTCAAAAAAAAAACCCCAAACAAAAGAAAACCAACTCCCTCCCTGAGTTGTTCTAGCGCTTTAGTTGTTGATTGTTAGCGGGTTGGTGAAAATTAGCCCACCTGTAGTCACACTAAAGACAATGCATATTAACGCTTTGTCACATCATCTCTGCTTTCCTGGAGAGTATCTGAGGTTGCAGTGCCATTTCAGAGAGAAAACAGGTGTTCCTTCAGGTTCATTGGGTCAGAGCCAACCAACTTGCTCCTGGCATTAAGACAAGTTGTACTTGCAGCTAGCAGGTCAGCTGCGGGGTCCATCAGGGCCAAACCCACCCAGGGCAGAAGACAGGGCTTGCTGTAACCGTAAGAATGAAAAATGTATTTCTTCATACTGCAGAAGTGATACGTGGCTCTCCCGCAGTCTCCATGTGGCAAATCTGCACTGAGGATGCTCTGGGCTCAACAGCCAGCCATCAGCCCCTACACAGACAGTTCAGAGGGAGAGCAAAATCCTGCGGCTGCCGCCCTCATCGCTCGCTCCTGCACTGCTGGGGCAGACTGGCCAGCAGCACCTTTGACGGTAGTCGAGAGCTCAAGTATTGTATCTTAGCACCTCAGAATTGGCAAGATGACACCCATCGCTGCCAAACGCTTTGGTAGGCACCAGGTCTTTTAATTAGCAGTTTCTCCTAGTTAATTACTTTTGGGAAAGGCTCCAGGCTCTGAATGAAAGCAGTATTTTCCTAGGAGAATGAATCACCTCTCCTACTTCCTAGCAATGATAGTAACAGTAAAGCTTAGGGTTTGTGGGAGCATGTCACCACTGTGGGACTCAAAGCATTCCACAAAGGGCAGGGACTGAATGCCACCTGCATCCTCTGGAAGGGGAAACTGAGGCCCGTGGACCTGCTGTATCTGCCTGTGCCACGGCCGTAGTCACTGGAGCAGGCTCACATCCTGACCAGGGCATCCTTGTTGCCAAAGATGTGATGGTGCTGCTGAGATAGTCTGTGAGGCAGAAGATTGCCTCAGTACCCCACAGCACCCATGGAGACACAGCTGGACTCTGATGCAAGATCCCAATCAGCACAAATGGCAAAAAAAACCCCAAAATGTCAGAAATCTGGAGTCATGTGCTGATGGGCCTTTGAGGGAACCACTCAAACATCGCCTTACCCGCATTCAACCAGAACCATGTAACTGATAAGAAAAGGGAAACAAGACTAGCATGGGTCTCATCAGGAAGAGAACATTATCAAATAGTTGAAAGCACTTGTGGGAATGTGCAAAACTTATGATGGGATGTTTAGGGGAAAGGAGAAAGGTGGAAAAAGAGGGGGAGCCAAGTAAATCTGGGAGGAACAAGTGTGGAAAAATAGAGTGGAAGGGGACAAAAGGGGATGATTTCTTCAAACAAGCTGCTGATCAGGACGTTTTCCTTGCCAAGCCGTGCTCTGCTGTCTCGAACCAGATGCAGTACATGAGGGTGGTGAGGTCCTGCAGTGTACAAGCCCCTGTGTTCAGCCTCTTGGAGGTCAGTCATTTCATCTTTTCCTTGGCGTGGATTGAATCCCCTTCTCTTTCCCCTGTACACAGTGTGTGTACCGAGGCTCTCTTCTGGCTTGTAGATAGCTGCCCATCTCACCAGCAACCTCTCATGGCTTGGCCCATGAACAGTTTTTGCACTGGCTGGGAGCACAAGGCAGATCTGTCCCCACTTCCATGGGCTGCTCCACGCCTAACAGAAATTCCCTCCCCACGCACGGCATCCCATGGGTACCTGGCATCTGCAGGTCGGGGGGTCAAGGTGTAAGGGGCTGTGAACCTGTAGGCACCCACTGCAAGCATGGGATCGCCCCTACGTTCATCCCTTCTGCGCAGCAACAACTGGATGCCGCCAGGGGCTAGGGGAGTCCCAGGAATGGAGCAGCGCTTGCCTCCCCGGGGAGCCTGCGTGCCCACTGCTCACAGAACGCATTTGTCGTGATTTCGTGCTTCTGCCAACCACCTATAGGAAGCAATGCAGCAATATTGAATTCTTCGTAGGACTGGTGCTCAAACTGCCTTAATCAACTGCTGTGTTAATTGCTCTGTGCATTGAATGGCCTCTCGCTAAGATCTTGTTCATTAATGAGTGTGAGTTTGTGGATGTCGTTTATATTTGTATAATCGGAAAGCCGTCAGATTTGTGGCTGAACTATTACAAGACTCTGTAAGGGCCTGATTCCAGACTTCTCTGAGCCCGGTGCAGTGAAGTATTCCTGGCTGGACTCAAGCAGCTCCAGTTTCCACGTTCTCTCATCACATTTGGGGTAGGATGACCTCGGTTGTGTCTGTAAGCGGACACAGCCATACCTGTTCATCCCAGAGCTGTGTATCACATTACCCCAATTCCATCACTTCTCTCACCAGGGCTGTTGCAGTGGTGGAGGATTGCCTTGGATAAGTTGTCTGAAGCACTCTGCCCACCTATTGCTGGACTAAGACCTCTCCACCTTTACAAGACTAAAATCGAAGTCAGCAATTTGTGCCCTCCTGTGAGATAATCATCAAGCTTGTTTAATTCATGCAAAAGTCCTGAGACCTGAAATACAGATACGGGAAAAACTAGGGGGAAGCAGGCAATGTGTAGGCTTGGACTGCGAGATGCGTATTTTGGAAGAGTGACAGAAAAAAAGTAGCCCATTAAAACAGGGGCTGCAACCTGTAATTTCTTCTAAAACAACCCTCACTTAGCGCTTCTGCATCACAGCAATCTGGTTTTCTGTCACCCACTTCGTGCAAGACCCAACAAGTTTCTGATTTGCTCCATGTGTATTCGCACCAGGTGTTTGCACCTTTTTGTTGTCCATGGACAAGACTCGCCAGCGTTTCACTCAGTGCTGCTAGGTGTGCAACGGGGGCTTTGCAAATCGGTAGGCAAGGCAGCCAATGTGCATATTCTGCAGGTATCTTTTCCCAGCCACACGCCACGCCAGCCGATGAATGCGATAGTGGAAGCCTGCAATTTGGGCAGGGATGCTTTTCGCATCATAAATGTGCATTAGCGGAAAGTGCAAATAGCCACGTAATAAATAGAGATCAGCTCGCAGATGCAATGAGGTATGGCATAAGGAACACAAATAATCACCTTGGAGCAGAATGAACAATCGCTAACCATCCACCAGCTCTGCAAGTGGGGCCAGCCAGGGACCCTGCCCAAGCCTGGCTGCTTTACAGTCAGGCACAGATAGAAAGTGATTGGTCTTTTCAAAATTATTTGCTGGTAAACGTCTGATTAAACAGGCCTATGTATTGCTGGGGAGTCCTCAGAAGTCCTGTTAGCAATCCTACATTTGGTTCACAGAGCTCCTTATAGCAAATGAGGTGCAGAGCTGGAGATGCTGGTGCCCTCATGGCTACAGAAAATGATTGGGAGCAAGAGTTCATCAAAAATTCTGAGAGGTGCTATCAGACACCCAAACTGCGGAAGGCAAAATCACCTACCTTGAAAGAGATGCAGGACATTCAGAAATCCAGAAATCAGCCCCAAAGGGTGAGGCTTGTTTCTAAAAGGATTAAAAATATTTGGCTTTCTCTCTTTTTGAATTCTTCTCTACTTGTGTGGGTAACACAACCTCGCCGTCAGCTCTCCCACATGGAAGGGGTGTGAAGTGAGCTCGTACCCGCTGAAAAACCTCTCAGTAGAGCGATGCCCAAACATGCAGCACCTCTGCTCCAATGAATGTGCAGTCTTGGGGAAAGCACTGAAAAAGGCTGTGCTGCAGAAGCAAGTGCTGGAGCCACAACACTCATCTCAGCAGTGTCTAATATTGTAGCTCTGAAATAAGAGAAGGCCAGCTGTCAGCCCCCCCAGCCCCTTCCCAGTCCTTCCAGGTACTTGCTAGAAGCCAGAGGAAGAGCTGGGACTAGCAGCATAAGACGCCTTTCCTGTGGAGTCTCTTACAAACACATGTGACCGCGCTTCAAGTGCATCTGGAAGCTGGGAGGTGTCACCGCTGGTACTGTGGCTGAAGGCGAATTCCAGTGATGTGTGATAAGGCTGTGCAAGCTGACAGCCCTCATTCCAGCTGCAAGAAATACCAAGCAGTACTACCCATGTGCAATTCTGTGTAGCTTCAAGCTGACCTTACTTCTTTTAGACCCAGACCAGAGGAAAGCTCTGAACATAATTTTAATGAAATCAGTGGGACTTCAGAGGCCCATGCAGGGAAGGACCAGCATCTGTTCTGTTCACCCACTTCCGTGTTGAAAGAATGGTTTTGTTGTCAGTTTCTCAGGACTTTGAGATTTGATCCATGCCATGGTGTGGGGACCAAAGGGTGAGGCTGGATCCATCAGCAATGGCTGTGGCAGCACTGGAAGCTTCCAAATTGTACAGATTTGAAGGAAGAAGTGAAAACAATCTCCTTCCCAAACTGAGTCTTTTCTTAGTGTCTAATGACCAGAGACCAGCACAAGATCTGGAGCAGAAGTATTCATCCCCTGAAATCTTTCCTCCCAGGCTTCCTGAGAGGCTCTGAGCTCTACAGAAAAGACCACGCTGACTCTTGCCAAGCACTTGGCTGCCTTCTTATGGTGTATTTACTGGGAGATGATGTGTCCCATTTGTTCCGAAGCTCCATGTTTCTCAACCATTGCTTGCAAACGCTATGATATATTATGCTCTCTTTCATCAACTGTAGCAGCTATGGGACTTGACAGAACTTCTTGAGCCTTCAGTCATTTTTGTGTACATTTATGTGGATAGAAATGGCTGCATGGACACCCTACAACATGTTTTTCATGTGATGGCATGCAAACAGGCTCCTTTTAGTACGCTAGATGGTGCACGGATCAAGACCTTTCTGGAGTGGCTTCAAGGATGCCAGGATGTTTCCTGAAGACATTCCCATTCTTTCCCTTACCAGACCCTATAAGAAGATGCTCCTCCACAGGGGCAGAGATGAGGCTGCAGGCACATGTCTCACAGGGCTGCAGCACATCTGTCATGAGCTCGTGAGCACCTCTGCTATGAGATGTCTACAAGTTTAAGCTTAAGAGAATTTTGTCTGACCACACATATGGTCAGCTGGAGAATCTCGCCCTGTGACTCCTGCCTCAAACTCCACAACTCATAGCTGAGCTACAGTGGTTCTTGAAGAAAAGGCCACTCAATTGATACTTGAGTCCCTGTGTGGTGAAAAACCTTCCATGGCTTCCCGCAGTTCTCTCCTCTGCCTGCTGAAAGTGTCTTCCTTATTTCCAGTCCAAATGTTTTCTCTCTGGCTGTCACATTAAAGAGCTCCCCAAATCAGAAATGTTCTTCCTGTGATCGTGTCACCTTCCCTGTGATGAGTTACATAGCGAGATCTCCATTCATCTCAGCAAAGATACTGATCTTGCACCCCAGGAATCTTTATTCAGTGTGATGTCGTCTTCCAGGTCTTGCTCAGGAACTCTAACTAATCTCAGCAGAAGGAC
>WHYT01017251.1:687864-699319 GCA_009806455.1 Tetrax tetrax
CTCAAACTCCACAACTCATAGCTGAGCTACAGTGGTTCTTGAAGAAAAGGCCACTCAATTGATACTTGAGTCCCTGTGTGGTGAAAAACCTTCCATGGCTTCCCGCAGTTCTCTCCTCTGCCTGCTGAAAGTGTCTTCCTTATTTCCAGTCCAAATGTTTTCTCTCTGGCTGTCACATTAAAGAGCTCCCCAAATCAGAAATGTTCTTCCTGTGATCGTGTCACCTTCCCTGTGATGAGTTACATAGCGAGATCTCCATTCATCTCAGCAAAGATACTGATCTTGCACCCCAGGAATCTTTATTCAGTGTGATGTCGTCTTCCAGGTCTTGCTCAGGAACTCTAACTAATCTCAGCAGAAGGACGTCATTAAATCAGGACACTTCTCTGAGTGAAGACTTGCTCTCACTGGCTAGCACTTCTGGGCCATGGCAGATTAACTAGGGAGTGTTTTGAAGCCACAGATAAATCTGCATCTTAAAGACACTATTTAAATTCAGTTCAGTCCAACCAGCCCTAATGATGTTACCCACAATATATCTTAATTTGATGTTGGTAATAAAGTTCACTGTAGCTGGAGCACTATCATGCCAGTGTACCAACATACAAATGAACGTTACCCATGTCATTTAGTACCCCTGGCTGTTAAGGTGTCACTTTAGCCATATATTTAATAAATAGGTCCTTTTATGACTATAATACTGGTAAGTATTCTAATTTCCATGTATGTTGCATTCTATATGTTGCTAGGGATTTTAACCAAGGCTGTCACCAATAGCAACTGGGACAAGGAAATAGTAAATTCAGGAGGCATTCTGAAAGATCTACAACATAGAATCACTTTATAACAATAGAGGAGACATTAAACAGATTGGTGGCTAATGGGAGAACTTGATGCAATCGGTTTAAATCCCATCTGAGAGGAAGAGAAGCCACTTACTGCTCAGCCCCAGATCTCCTCTCAAACTAGAGTAGAACTCGCCTGGAAACTTTTGCCAGGTTCACGATCCCAGCCTATTTTTGTCTCTTTAGCCTGCGACGCCTTCGCTCTGATCATGGAGCACTGCAGCAATACCAGGGAGGGCTTCAGAGACATCTGGAGTCAGAAAAGGTGCCAGAGAGCTACATCTTCTGGTCTGTTCCAGTAACTGAGCAGAGCTGCGCAGGAGCACTCATTTTCCCCAGACAAAATCACAAGCTGGAGCCAGCACCTTGCTAATGAGAAACTACCTGTGCTGCTGGCATCAGCTGTGTTTTACTTCCACTCCCGTTCTTGCGCTTGGTAAAGTGGCGTGTTTTTATTTTAATTGTTCCCCCACTCTATCAGGGACTGGAGTGACAGCACCTGGAGCAGCATCTCTGCAAGCAGCAAGTAAAAGGCAGGTGATCCCTGAGGAGGGGAGGCGAGGCGGCTGGGTCAGACCCCAGCCGTAACGAGAGCTCCTCAGCTTCAAAGCACAAACCCCCACCTTTCACCTCAGCATTGCGTTTGGAGGGTTGGTTTCTCCGCCGCGTCACCGCTTCATTAACGTGTGCGGTGCACCGTCGCCGTGCCCACAGGATGGGCTGCTACGCATGCGCAAGGCAGATCTGAGCCGTAATCTGTCACCGTGCTGCGGTTCAGGCTGGGGTGGCCTTACAAGAGCTCATTATTTTGTCTCATTACAGCCACTTGCACCGCAGCAGGGTAGCCTACCGCTCTAAGTTGGGAGTGGATTACGCAAATCCTTTCCCCTGCAAAAGGGAACACAAACCTACTCAGCACAATTTCTGGGTGAGAAGGCAGACCAGCTGATAAGAAACAGGAATAGGAGAGGAGGGCAAGGGCCCACAACACCACAACACGTCCTGTGTGGCACGAGAGGCAATGGCCCCTGTGAGGACAGCTTTATCAGTAGAGCTGGAGACAAGTGAAGCAGAGTTGGACTGGAGCAGCTGCTGTGAGGGGGAAAACTGGCACATTTCTTCTGCAGGACCTCAGCCAACTCAACCTTGTGCCTTCCTTCAAGGACATCTGCAGGCACAGCCAACAAACCACCCCAGTCCTGCTCCTCTGCACTGCAGGCCCCTGGACCATGGCTCCGCAGCTCACCTTCCCGTGGTGAGCATCACCCAGCTGGGACTCGTGGTCCTGGGACCCGCAGGACCTGTGCCTCAAGATCCCAGCAGTGCTTCCTGGTGTCTATGAGAGTCATAGACACCTTTGATCCATGGGATGTCACGGGTGGCTGAGCCTGCTTAGATTGCAAATGAGGAATGCAGAAAGGAAGAGGATTCCTCAACTCGAGAGCTCGACTGCTGTCCCAGTGGTGGATGGTCGGGTCGAGGGGGCTGCAGACGGCTCCTCCGTGTGATGTTCAGCATGTTGCACTGGGCTTGAGGCTAAACAGAGCATGAACGGCCACTCTCCTGTTCCCAGTGATATCTGTGAATGAAAATTTTTATGAAATTTACGTGAATGAGTTTTTAGGCAATTTTCCATTAGGCAAGGACAATTAATATTTGGTGAAACAGAATCTTACTTGAGCAAGCCAAGTTACTTTGTTTAAAGGATGCATACCTTGCTAACAACGATACCCTTGAAAAGAAACTGAGAGACTGATAAAAAAGTAAACATCTTGCTACCGAAGGCTGGATGGTTGTCAAAGGAGCATGAAGTCAGCAAGGATCAGCATGGGAAAGAGAGAACCAAGATAAGCAAAGAGTAACACAGCAGCCATGGCCCTGACAGAGCAGGATGATGCTGTAAATCTGACAGAACAAAGAAACACCAAGACAGGTTCAAGGAGAGCAGACCTGCTGGAGAAGCCCAAACAGATAAAGAGGGAGCTGGAGCATGATAGCATTTATTAAACTAAGGGGATGTGTATCCTTGCAAGTGCGTAATGTTGATAAAGGTTGTGAAAAGTCAAGAAAATTCCACTAATTAGTGTCCTCAAAGTGAACTCTCGCATTATAATATGAAAACCACACGTCTGGTGCTAAACCATCCAACCATGTGATTCTATGAATTCTATGAAAATCCCGCCTCCTCAGATAGAGACCCCTACTTACCAAGCATGTGTAGTAAATTTAAGAAGTATTGTATCTTTAAACTAATGTAAGAAAAGAGTTAACCAATTGTAGCTGAGTAGGTATGACCAAAAGGCAGAATTGTTATTGTGAACAGTATAAATACGTAATGCGATTGTAACCAGGTGTGCTAGCTGTGTGGATTTAACCCCCAGCACCCATCTCAGCGCAGAAATTACATAAATAAATACCTGTGCTCTGTGTGTCGTACTGCCCATCAGGTAAATGAACACGGATTTGGGACAACACCACATCTAAAGGCCAGGTTGAACTCTTTCCACTTCAAAGACTGAGGATGGCACTGATCTGCATGCAGGAAGAAGAGGCGTGGCCAGCTCTGACAGCCTACAGCTCTTTGGAAGGAGTGATGTGTGAAGGATTGCCCAGCCCATGGCAACACAACACCCAGCCTGCTCTTGTGTGTGGTTTGTGGAGAGCACTCACGCGGCACATCATGGCTTTCCAGCGTGCTGAGCCAACATCTGGCACAATCCCAGTGCCCCACATCTGGTGCAAAGGGCACCTGTGACTGGCAGAGAGGTCTTACAGGTTTGTCCTTTGCAATTCGGGGGCTCTGTGAAGAAAACATTCCCCCCAAATTCAGGAACGTGTTCGAGAGTTTCTATGCAGCAGGCAGGGGTGAGCTCTGTGCACTCTGTCGTGGCCAGTTATGGGGAGATTGCTCCATGGTGACTCTCTCTAATATATTCCTCACGTGGTGCTGCATTTAAGCCACTCATTTATCTGCTCAGCTTGCAGCATAACAATCAGCCCAGGGCTACAACAGCAAGGTCAAGCCTGAGCAGAGCTCTCCTTAGCCCTGGGAATGATGCTCTGGCATGTTCAGGATACGGTGCAAACAGGGTCCCCCGCCATTTTACCTGCCCTGCAGCCATGCCCATGCTCGATCAGCATTGGGAGTACTGCCCAAGGAGGCTGGATGGAGGCAGGACCAAGCTGACAGAGACAGGGGGGTATGACTCCCCAGGGGTGTTTGCAGCAGCATCACGACTCGTGCCTTGAGGAAAGTTAGCCTTACCAAGCACCTTCTGGCAGCCTGCTCGGATTTAGGCTGGTTCACAGATCTGCCACAGACACTGATCTCAGAGCCAGGTCCTTCAGGAGACACTGATTCCAGGGAAAAGGATCTCAGGGGGCATCCTGGATGCACCTTGCAGTAGTCCAGGGTGGGTCAAGCTGGTTCTTCCAGGACTTGTTCCACACATGGTGTCAAAGCTCCCCTGCAAATGCAGAGCTCAATTGCACTGGTCTTCTCCTGAAAGGAGAAGGCCCCACTCCCCAGAATGCTCATGAAAATATAGAAGCAAGGAGAAACTGATAGGTCAGCTTCAAAGAGACCCTCCAGAACATGGAGTACCACAGAACATCGGGGACACAAGCTGTGTGAGAATAAGGGAATAACTCTCTCAGGGTGAACCACAAACCATCGTCTACGGCCAGCCTGTGACCTCCCCAGGCCCCGGGCTCAGGCAAAGCTCCACGCTTGTACCTCTCCTCACAGCAAAATGCTAGTCGCTAGTCGTCGAGCTGCCCGGAAGCAAGCACCCCAACGTGAACCCAAAGGAAAGCTTTGATCTGGGTGGTAGATACCACCACCACCAGATATTTCATTTTATTTTCTCAACGGGAAAAGAAGTGAACAGAAAATCTAGTACGGGAATTCTGAAATGAGCAGAAGCTGCATTTGCTGGCAGAATCCTGTGTCAGGGGATGTATTCCTGACTCCTGCAGGTCTAAATACATCCAAGACGAGATTGGACGTTCCAGGCACATGGATAATGCAAGACATTTCATGCTAGGTGTTTTGTTCTCCGTGCCGAACTGCTCTCACAGGTTCTGCTGCCCACATTTATTGCCAGTTGGTTTGGCAGTACTGTCCTCTAACTTATACTGAAATATTGTGGTGTGTACTACAGTTAGTAATTACTGGGGTGCAGGAAAGATAATTGCCTCTTCTCTAAAGAGTTAGCAGTTCCACTGAGTAATTCATGTTAAATACTTGCAACTGAGCTACTAGGGGTTGCATTTGTTAATTGATTTATTGAGTTATTTCTATTGGAGACTAAACTATTCAGTTGCTAACTGAAAATAATGCTGAGTAATTCATTTGCTTAGGCTTTAATTTCCTCAGCAGTGGAGGAGCAGCTGTGTGGCTCTGCACTCACAGCATCTGCCACAGGAGGTCTCTCAGCTGCCCATGTGTCCCCTCCTGCCACCGTGTCACCACAGCGGTCCTGATTCTGCTCATCTCTACAGGCAGGGACCCAGTGGGACTGCAAGGAGCCCAGAGGTCTGCCTTGCATGGTGCAGCTTTGGACCCACACTGCCAGCATGGAGAAATCAGATCTCTTGAGCATCATCTGCAAGGATGCATGAGACAGCACCATGCTGGGAAAAGGTGAGCAGCCCACGTTGTCATGGCCATCACACAGCATGGGGACATAAATGTAGAGCCTGTTGTAACCCAGACCCAAAACCTAGCCATGGGAGACAGGGTGTGTGTGCCAGCGCAGAGCGAAGAGCACAGCTCAGTGCACCACTTGCACAGCTAGCAAGGCAGCCGGAACAGAGCTCTTCAGCGGACACATTTTATTCCCAAATGTAGAGGGCACAATCCAGAAGGGATACCAAGGACGGTCGTGACCTGTTAGTTGAATCTTTCAAAGACTTAACTTGCAGGCAGCACAGAAACCTCTGCTCCATCCATGAATACAGAATTATTTGCTTTTACCTGAACCCACCAGGCACACTCTTCTCTACCTGTAAGACACAGTGGAGCGAAGACTGTCCCTCTCAGAGCTGGGGCTGTGTGTCTGAAGGGTTGTAAACGCTCCTTCGATAGCAGTGAAGCCAGCTACGCAGTAACTTCTGTGGTGCCATCTACTGAAAGGTAGCACACATGCGGGATGAGTCATTGTGTGCAGTAAGGTGGTGCGGTCTGCAAACCAGACCGATGTGCCTGTGAGCCTGCAGGGTGCTGGGATCAGGCGAGCATTGTCTGTCCTTCTCCATACCTGCCAAAGCTTGTCACCCCTGTAAAACAGCAGCTGACGAATACCCATCAAACGTAGGGCTTGCCACCAGGTTGGAACAGACCCACCCATCTTTGGTAAGAATTTCTAGAAAATTTTTTGCCCTTAAGAAGCATGTGCAGAAAATTGACAGGCAGCCCAGTGAACATGCCAGGCCCGTGGTCAAGCCCATAAAAAGGCGCTGGACTCAGCTTAGGTGCAAGTGGGATGGACTCAGCCTCTCTGACTATCCAAATCAGCCTTGTGTTCCCAACAGCTCCGGAGCAAGTTGATCCACCTGGGAAATCACATGGGCCCAGGTTCCTCTGTGTTACTGCCATTCCTGACCATCAGCCCATGGTACACACCACAAACACCACCTTGCACATGGCTGTTGTCTACCCCAGCCTGTGCTGGATCCCGGGCTGGGGCTCCCTCACAGCACTGTTGCTGTTTTCACAGTTAAGATCCACATCCCAAGCTGGGCTGGGATTAGGCCCTTCACAGTATAGACAAGGTATCCTGCCGGGCCTAGAGCGTCCATTTCTGTCTCTGCACCCTTGTCCATCCAGACTCTTCACTTCACTCCCCACTGAAACATTTGCCCCAAGATGAGACCACCATCCTGCATCTGCCCAGGTGATGAGCCTGTCTCCTCAGAATGAGAACAAGTCCAGGACCTGTAGTTGGGTCTTGAGTGGATCATGGCAGAACTGTGCATACCGTCCCCATCACTCCAGCTCAGATGGAGTTCAGCGCTGTCCCTGGGCCCGAATGCCCCTCTGGCTGCTCAGCGGTGCCTTGGGAGTGAGCTCTAGGATGCCAACATGCTCGGGATCAGGGTGATTTGTCCACCAGCAAATAAAAATTGAAGCCTTATCCGTTGCCCCAAGCTTGATTAAACACTGACAGCCCATGGATCATTGAGAGCCTTGTGTCCATGAGTTTTACAACCAGGTCAAGTGGCTCGTGGAACTGCAGCTGAGAATAAAGCAAGTGGAAATGCCTGGGCTGCTTTAACCCTCACTTAATCTGGCCAGTAAGTCCCTAGCCGGTTGGTACGCCCTTCATACTAAGGCTCTTAAGAAATTATTGAACATGCACGTAAGGCAAAAGCAGAGCACGGGCAAATCATGAGATCTAGCTAACACGCAGGCAGAAGGGCACAGGGTTTATTTAAGGAATGAATATAAATAATGAGATTTCTTTCAGTTTAGTTAGAGAGCAAAGGAAAGGCAAGAGTGGGTGAAACAAAGCAGATGTGAGAGCCATCTTGAACAAAGTGAAACAGAGTGCTTTTGGCACTGGGTGGCTGTGATATCTGCCTAATCCTTGGTAAACCAATGTACTACATGTTAAATATTAAAGGCAGGAATTTATAAACAGCCAGGAAGACGGAACTGCGAGTATCAGAATCACAAAAAGACATTACTGGAAAAATTGATTGGTTTTTTGGTTTTTTTTTTTTTTTTTTTTTTAATAGAAACCCCTAATTAGTGCATGAAAGGACTGTGATAGTCGCAGCCTGTCTGAATTTTATTAAAACATCTGATGCATTGTCTCACGAAGCCATTCTTGAAGAATTAATTCAAACTGACTTGGCTGTAGCCAGAGTCACATGGGCTGTGGATGAATGGAGATCCACAAAGTGCAATAATAAACCATTATCTCTTGTATGGCAGCTCATTTCTATACAAATGAACCTTGCTTTGTGTGAAACACAGGACCGCTCTGCCTCCACTTTGTCAGGCAGGAGTATCTCTCACGAAGCCATGGAGTACCGATGAAATACGCCCTGCGTGAGCTTGCTTTGTTCTCCATCCCCAGTATCTGTGGAAAGGAGGCCGATTTCTGGAAGTATCACAGATTTTAACAGCTGGCATGTTTGCATGCTTATTTGAGAATGCCTGCTGTCTGCAACTCTCACTTTCCTTACAAGTCTTATGACACCTTGTGTTTTTTCTGTAAGCCCTAGCTGCTGAATTCATGTAGTTATCATCAGAATACCAAAAGTAAATTTCTAACCTTCTCATTTGCTGAAAAAGCATGAAATACAGAGTAAACCCTCAAGTGTACATCAGCACACACGCAATGGATAACTGTTAATTATTTTCTGCTGGTTTTGCTGTGTTAGTCGATTCTTTCCCAGTACTTTCTCAGTGTATGGATCACTGGTTTTGGATGCTAAAAGTGGTTGTGACTGTTTTTCACTCACCTTTAATTGTTAGTCTGGTAAAAAGACTCAGTAACTCAATAAAGGGGTAGAAATTGTCCCAACTGACCCAGCGCGTGCAGGGAATAGTAATTAGCAGTCAATTGTTACAAAAACCAGACTGGAGAATGAAAATTATTTACCTGCGTGTACAGCATCCACATGAATAATGAATTCATTTGCAGGACTGAGCATCAGCTCATGAATGAAACTACAACCAAGAAGCACTGAGTAATACAACAAAAATTAATCATTGTGAGCTGTTTTCATAAATGCGTGAACTCAAAGCTCAGAGGGGATCATCACTCAAGCCAGGTGATAGAATGAGTCTAAGTAAGGTTGTCACAAGATTTCCACCTTAGCAGGAATGAGAAAAGTCATACACAATCTGTGTTCTCCTTTGGAGCCTCTGTTCCCGTTTCTGAAGTCGGTGTGTGCAATTATAGCAAATTTCTGAGCTGAAATTAAGTACTTTCTTTAGAATCTCCTTTTAAAAATGGAACATAGCATGAAAATTAATATTTTCTATCATATTTTATTGTGAAAAATGTCAGCCAAAAGCTTCAGCCACACGTAAATAAAAAATTAAACTGGTTTGTAAAGTATCAGAACTGCTTCAATGCCTTCTGTTTTCTTTTTTTGAGCATATTAGAGCAACTAGAGCTGTGAAATTATATGTGTAGGATTCCTTGCTAGCAGCAGATCAGAAAAACATCTGATAAAAGTAGCAAAATATTTGGTGTAAAGATTTACTGCAGGATTAAAAGACTCCCTAGAGCAGGCACCTACAATCGAGGAAGAGCTTTGTTTGCTGCATCCAAACCAGAACCCAGAGCTCCTGGCTCAGGACCCGAAGGTGAAGGGAAAAGCCAAGCTAAACCACAATTCTCTCCAAGACATCTTCCCGAACGCCATGGTGTTGCAGGAGCCCCATGGGGAAGCCGAATTGCCAAAGCCAAGGCAATGGGGAGTCCTGCTGACAGGCAGGGAGAGCCAAGGCGTGGAGGCGGTCTTTCCTCAGAAGAGGACATTGAGTTGTCTTCTAACAATGGAGCCACTGTCTGTGTAGCGAGTGTGCCGCAGGGCAGCCGGGGGCACCTGGAAGGTGCATTCAGAAGATCCCTTATCCTTGGGGAAGGACACCAAGGGAGGGGCCCAGGACAGCCCAGGATGGGCTGTGACCACCTCCTCTGTGAAAGCTGCCATATACGGTGATGAGACTGGTTTGGGAGATTTTTTACATTGCTGGTGTGAATGTCCTTGTTGGTGCAGGGTTACCATTTTGGGTTCACCCCAACACTGAACCATCTCTGCCGTGGTAGTCTGAAAATGGCCAAGTGGCACGCTGCAGTTTGTTCTCCTGACAACTGCTTTAGTCTAGCCGAAACACCTGGGCTAAACTTTGGGAAGGGGAGGGACCAGTGTCCTTCCATGGCAGAGAGATCAAGGCAGACCATTTAATCACACTGCTGCAGTGATGTCACCGTCACAGAGATGAGACAGCGAGCACACATGAGCCTGGGTGTGTGCTTGTGCGCATCCCGCTGCCCTGGCAGGCACAGTCCCTACCTCCGATATGAGCCGTTTTTCCGGAAAAGTACTGAAGGCTTTACCCGCTTGCAGAAGTGCAGGAAGCTGCAGAGCTCTTCTCTTCTGCTGGGGATGAAATGTCACCGAAATCGGGAATCAAACTCCTTAACACCAATGTAGCATGAAGAAGCAGGCGTTCCTTATTGCGGCGCTGGATGCATGGGGGATCCTTCCAGCTAGCGTGCACACCAGTCTGGAAATCCGGAGAGAATATATTTAGTGATTTCATGCATAATCATTAATAATTCTTGGAATACTAATATATAATAGTCAGTTTTCCTATAAATCACTATAATATTCCCCACCCACTTGCGCATACTCAGTCTTTTGAGCTGAGTGTCTTCTGGTGGACCCAGGAGTCATTGGAATGCCCCCTCCTTGAATTTGCTGGTTGAATCCTTCCTTAAAATCTTCATCTATGGTCTTGGGAACAGGTCACATTGCTTCTTGATTTTCTGGCTCCAAAGTGATGGCTCAAGGCCTGTTTTCACATCTGGTTTTCGAGGCCTACCTTTGTTCTACCACCCTTCTTAATTACCCCAGACATGCTAGGCTAACTTCTAACAAATTAAACATTGTATTTTCTTAACAATTCTAAAACTCCCTGTTCCCTCTAAGGATAAATAGATTTCCTATAAAATTTAACCTGTGTGACTACAGTTCTATAGTTAGCAAGAATCACCTCATGTTGATATTTATTTTTCAAAAATCATATTATTCTAAAATTATATTGATTAATCATTTTATGTCATCTAACAAGATGACGAGACACTGTCACAGCCCTGCTCTCCATGCAGGCCAGTTGGCCATACCAGAGGCCCAGTGGGGTTGGTGCAGGACACCCTTCCCAAACAGCCCGTACAGCCTGCAGATGTCTGGACCCATGGACACAAGCGAGACCACCAGAGCAGCCAGATAAAAACACACAGCATGGTTGAGCTATGCTCTTTTGCGGGCCAATCTCGCCAGCCCCAGGGCGCCCAGGAAAGTGATCCTTGGTATGGAAGCACCTCCCATGAGATGCCAGCTGGAAGACACCATTCATGGACTTCCACAGGGAGATGGACCAGGGCGAACACGGTGCTGCCCTCCTGCACGCGCAAAGCACCCGCCCTTCGCACCCACCTTCAGATTTAGCACTGCCCCTCTGCACGCACTGCTTCTGGCTCCTCTCCGGGCACCCACACAGGCACGGTGTGATGCCCACACACATGCTGAGCCCTGCCCAGGTCCCGCTGGGTTTTACGCAGCCCGTAGGCCAGCACCCTCCCAGGATAACACTCGCTTTCCCATTATTCCCACTACCCTACTAGCTGCGGGTCGGAGCTCTGGTAGCCAAAAGGAGCGGTTGCCTTAGCAACGGGAGCCCTGGCATCCCTTCAGCGCAGCCACAGCCACAGGATGATCCTGATGGATCGGACCCCCGGCCCAGGTCAGTGAAAGGGAGGAGAGAGCACAGCCCCTCCTGGCTGGAGTCATGCCCCAGCCGCCCGTGGCCCTGGGATATCACACCATGAGTAAATTGCATCTCTTTTTTTTTTTTTTTTTTT
>WHYT01017252.1:0-42509 GCA_009806455.1 Tetrax tetrax
TTTTTTTTCTGTAAGGAAAAAAAAAAAAAAAAAAAAAAAAGGGTGCATGTTCTGTCTTTTCCTGATGGCAAAGTGGATATTTACCATTTGTGACAGGCTGTCTTTACCCAGCAATTAGGGGGCCTTTGGATGAGGGGTCCAACACCTACATTTTAAACAGGCAACTAGAGCTACTATTGTTCACCTGTAGCAGCAGTGAGGATTCATTGTCCAAAATACACCACAGGAACCAAACAGTCCCCAAAGTGGTTGCTCCCTTGAAAAGAGTTGGTTGAAAAAAGTAACCTAGCAGTGGACAAGACTTGAGCTTCTGCTTTTAATATCCAGCCTAGAGTAAGGTCTTTGGATGTGCTCCAGCACCTATGATGCAAAGAAAAGCGACAAAGCTGGTGAAGGGTCTGGAGAACAAGTCCTGTGAGGAGTTGCTGAGAGAACTGGGATTGTTTAGTCTGGAGAAAAGGAGGCTGAGGGGAGACTTTACCACTCTCTACAACTATCTGAAAGGGAGGTGTCACTGTCTTCTCCCAAGTAACAAGTGATAGGACAAGAGGAAACAGCCTCAAGTTGCACCAGGAGAGGTTTAGATTGGATATTAGAAAAAGAAAGTCTTCAGCGAAAGGGTTGTCAAACACTGGTGCAGGCTGCCCAGTGAAGTCACCATCCCTGGAGGTATTTGAAAGACCTGTAGACGTGGCGCTTAGGGACATGGTTTAGCGGTGGAGTTGGCAGTGTTAGGTTTACAGTTGGACTTGATGATCCAAAAGGTCTTTTCCAACCTAAACAGTTCTGTTGATTCACCAGCTTGAAAAAGGGTACTGCTGTTCTCGGGTGAGCCTGGTGCTAACAGCCAGGTTATTTATAGTTATGGCATTAATGTATATGATTGCCAGTAATTCCCCTCAGCTGCAGCTGTAATAATATTGTAGATCACAGGTGAAGACCTTTCCCCATGGCTATGCCTTTGTACAAAACTATTTGGAAAAGACAGGTAACTGCATCTTTAGAGATTTCTGCTTTTCTCAGTTCTTGCACCAGCTCAGTTAGTTATGCTGTAACCCCTACTCCCACACGTGCTCATAGCGTGGAGATGTGTAAAACTAAGCAGCTTTCCATCGCAGGACTCTAATGATGCTTTCTTAGTATTTTTCTAGTCTGTTATGATACTTGACTGTACATCATGTGAAAAGAAAAAAATAGTGATGCTTTGACCAATACTTCATGTCACTGTCATAGTTACTTATAAATATGCATAAGTATAGTAATAAGCAGAGGTCAGCATATACATTGCATCTCAAACAACTGGAAAAGTTTAATACTGCTTTGAGTAATATTTTGTTACAGTACTATTAAAGTTGACTTATTGTTGGACCTCGTTTGTTCTGGAACTTGTGTATTGCTCTGTAATAAGTTATCTTCGTGAGGATTTTCACACTGCTTAATGCTAGACTACCTGCCAGAAGATATCCAAATGAGAAAAAAATTTACTTCTGTTTTTACTATGAGTAGGGATATTTTAGAAGCAAACATCATCCTTCAGGGATGAAATCAGAAAGCCTGTGCATAGTTGCAAGCATTGGTGCAATGTTATTTCCATCTATAGTGGATTGTTGTTCACGATCTGTTGAAACTTCCCAAGTCACTCTTACCTGGAGATACAGAGAATCTTACCAGCTGTCACCCTGTGGCCACAGCTGTGCTCAAGACCACTGGACAGTTTAAGGCCACAGAGGTGCTCGTTTCTCAAAGCTGTAGGACTAGTGATTGCACTCAGCACACTATATATTTTTTAAATGCACTACACAGCTGAAGCAAAAGCAAGGTATTGTTAGAAAATTACTACCTGGATTACTGTGCTCAAAACAATTTATTAGTTCTGTCATAAAGCAGTTCCAAATAAGGACATAAATTCCCACAAGATAATTGCAAATGTTGGTTTCTTTTTTTAAGAAACAGGCAAATTATGATATATTATGTTTTTAGCAGTAACACCCTTCTCTTTCCTCTTGTCTCCCTCCACACTCTCAAAGGTTAGAGATCAGAGTTGTGCAAAAGAGCTGTGTGAAGTGCTATATCCTAATTTCTGCCCTCTGGATAGGGCAATCATTTTATCCCTGTTCTCCCCTTGTTCACAAATATCCAGCTACTCCAATCAGGATGTAAAGTGCTCAGCAAACAATAGCTTATAGAAGCAGCTTTGAAGTTCAACATGGTATGTGTTAAGTGTACTCTGATTAGGAGTATTTTCATTCAAAGTAGCCTTTCATTCCAAAAGTGGATTTAATGGGAAATCCATTTAGTTCAGTTATGGGCAGCTGGCAAAAGCACTCTGCTCTTTCATCTGGCTTCATCCTGCACAACAATACTCTCTGAAATAAAGTGTGCCCCTTGCAGTCCCTATTCTGGCTACATAGATAGAAGGTAAGTTTTAGCATTTACTTGCTTATTTTCCTCTTCCCTTGTCTCCATTTTCAGAATACCTAGGCATGGGGGCTGTTCCTGTAACAGAGAGCATGGGAGGAATATATTGTGAATGGGAAGATTATTAGGTAGGCCACAAGAGAAAATATCTTCATGTTTGCTTTCTGTAAGTGAAAAGGCCCAATGTTTTCTTGTCCAATTGCCAGTTGTCATATAAGGCAAGTAATGAGTCTGAATGGAACAATTTCTTTCAAAAAAATTCTGAGAATGCAGTGTGGCAGTAGGGCAATGGCTGTTTCCCTAGTGCACAACTCTTACCGTTTCAAGTTGAGGTGTTGCTGCCTTGTAAGGAGCTTTTATTTCCTCAATACAGAAGTCTGTGGTTCTCCACCACTCCCTGCCCTGAACAGTGCAGGATTTTAACTCCATATGCTAACTTCCACGTATTAAAGAAAGGGACTCCTTGTCTAAACCTCCTGTTAAAAAAACCCCAACCATCTTCACATGACACAGGAAGCGGTATCTACTGGTTTAATTCTTAGTGTTTGCCCTATTGCACTTCTACAAGAAGGAAATACATGAAAAGCAGGTCTGTCTGAAGGAAAGACACTCAAGGAACAGAAGCATGCTGCAGAACTGCACTTAATATAAGGAAACATGAGACAGCCATTTCTAAGCCTAACCAGTTGGATTGCTACACCCACCAGTAACTCACTGGTATTTAATGGATTCATCAGCCATGTATGCTCACCGCAGAGATTACTAGGAACTGTTCAGTTGTACAAAAGCAGAAAGATGGAGAATAGTCAGGTATTGATCAACGTCCAGTATCTATTCCCTCAAAAAATTCCAAATTTGTAGCTTGCATATAAATATGACACCTTATTAATTACATCTTACAAGCCAATAGCTTGTCTTAGATGCATCCAGGCTGGCTCTGCATTTTAGTACTCAGTACTAGAGCAGCATCCACATGCATTACAAACACACACTTCCTTAAGTTGGGTGCAAATGAAGGCAAAATTTAACCTGGGACACCTAATTCTGATCATTTCCACAGGCATAATGTCAGATGCTGAGTTACTGCAACCAGATATGCCCATATGAGGCCAGTACAGCAAGGTCAAGAACTAGGACTTACCTTCCTGCCCCCTCAAAACTGGGATTTCAGCTCTAACATTCTTTGTATGAATTAGCAAGACAAGAAAAACGCAAGTCAGCTTTGCTGCAAGCCTAGTCCTGAGTAATAGAGGAAAAAACAGATTGCTTTCAATGATGATATGGCAGTTAGCCTGATGAAGTTAATATTTTGCTTTAATTGGTTGCCCAACATACATATTTAAACATTCTGTACTAAATTAGCCAGCATGCACACAGTAATTGGACCAGTCAGTGACTTCCTCCTTTCACTATATACATACACAAACAGGAACACCACAAGATTGGACAAAGGAAAGCAATTTGTTAACCGGATACAGCTAGCAAGTAATATTTTTTCCTCTAGAAATGTTTTTCCTGCAAATTCACGAGTGTGAAGATCTCCTTTCAAGGCTTGAAGAACTCAGCAGTCTTCTAGTGAAAAGGCTAACAATAGCCACCGTAGCTGAAATGAGATAAAATTTGTTTAAAAACTGTTTCAAGCAACAGTGAAATTGAAAAAAAAATTGCCTGCAATGGAGCATAGGGAAAAGGGACTTTGGAGACAATCTGAGCAGATGTACTGAGGTAGAAAGGTGGCTTTGGACCAGATTCTGAACACCCTTAGCTTAGCGTAAAAGAGAAAGAGGAGGATCAGAATCAGACCCAACATTTCACACTCACTGACACCTCGTACCGGAAACTCAGTGTCTAAAGAACTGAAGTGTTTACTTACTTTATTTGAAGAACTTTAGTTCTGTGTCGACACAGTCATAGAAAAGATCCACTACTTCAGCAGGATCCAGAACCTCTGTACGAGTAAGGATATCTTCCATTGCTTCCAAGCCTTGTTTTTCAAGGTCTAACATAATTCTCATCAATTTCTGCCCTTTATCCTAAGGCATGAAACAACCACACTCAATTAACCAGCAAACAGGCTTGTTAAAGCATTTTACTGTTCTCTTTTGTTAAGGAGATCTTTTCAAGTATTTTTGAAAATAAGAAAACCTTTTTAAGTATAAAGTATTTCTGTTAATAGGTTTTTGGATGGCCAAAGGCTAAAAGGAACAGTACCGGACACTTTATGCCTTAATAAAAATAAACAAGAAGGAGTTGCTAAGTTTAAAGCAGAGAAGGAAGATGGAGTGAAAGATGGACAGAGGAAAATGGTATAAGGCCTGTACACATGAGAAAGAGGTAAAGCAACTTCTCAAGCCTGTAAACCCGCAAACAGAACTATATGAGAAGACTAGAAAGCCTCAGGACTGTACAGATGTCTATCTACATGTGTATCCCTCAGATCATCACCTGCAAGATGATGATTAGATCTGAAATTATGTGTAACGTAACAGCATTAAGACTCCAGATCCCAGGGAAAGCTTTCTGTGCCATTGTGACTTACTGCTCTTCATATTTCTGGGCAGGAAATTCACTCCTGAAAAAGGTGTCATTTTGTTTATCCAGATATTATTTAAAGTCTACTTTTTTTTTTTTAAAATTAAGAAGTGCTGTTTGTTTTGCTTGCAGCTTTCAAAATTCAATTCCAGAAAAAAAAGGGATTTAGAATGAGCGACGGTTCTGAACTTTCCAGGACTTATACCAGCATTTGTGCAGAAAGAGTAGAGCACCTAAGCTAAGGTTTAGGCTTTCAGGTGGGCAATTTTTATAGCATGAAGCCTGATTAAAAACTACATTTCCTTTTCTACCACCAGTTTTGGTGTCACACTATAGGACTTTATTAGGGAAGAGTTCACAGGATGCTAACACGCCTCTTCTAGGTCTTCCCTAAATCAGCATCTTGCATAATGCTGTGGGAGCCAGCTGCACAGAGTCAATGTTACCACAGGGGCCAAAGATTTTAAATTAAAACATTCTAAGGGATTAAAAACTACATCTAGCCAAAACTGCATTTAAAAATAAAGTTTGCATTAGCAAAGGTTACCATGGCTTCCTTAATCATTAATGGTTATGATCTTAGCAAGACTCTGACCTATGCAAATAGACACAGAGGAAAACTGCAGAAAAGCAAGTCCTCTGTGGAAGTTCAACATGACTATGTGGGTTTTCCAGAAATTGCCCAAAATACCAGCACCAGCATGACTGGCATGTCTGGTGATCTCTCCCTCTGTTTTACTTCCTTATATCCAGTTACCCAGTTTACTGCTGTAGTTGTAACTGCAAATGTCAAAGAACAATTATGTAACTACTTGCACTATGACAGTTAAAGTTGTATCTCAATCAGTTGGAAAAGCTGTACAGAATAATCCCCTTTCTGCCTTTGTTTATACCGAAATTTACTCCTGTAAGAGATATTTAGCACTTTAGGTTTTTACACTGGAAAGTTTTCAGCCCTCAGGTACCTGTTTGCATGGCATTGGAAAGCGTCCTTCCTTCTCACATGGCATTTTCAGTTAATTCTTACAAATTAACAGAGTGCATTGAGACTTGCAAAACTGTCATGTGCAAATTATTCCTTTGACCAAAAAATACCCTCAAACTATGTAGTTCTTAATCCAGCACATAATTTAAATTACAACATTCCTGCCATATCCTATCATATAATTCTAACACTCTGTTGCACTAGTGTTCAATAATCATTTAAAAAAACTATAAACACAATGGAGATTGAACAAGCTAATCAGCTTGTCAGTTTGACTTTTCATTTTATAGAAGTATGGAGCAGAGCAGCACTCTCTGGATAACAAAGAAAAAAAAAACGAAACCAAAAAACCAACAAACTATGCAGAATATTTGCCCTTCAGGAGGCGTCATTATTCAAGCTAAACTTGCAAGGATGCTAAGAATATTCAGGGAACGTTTGCTGTTTTTTTTTTTTTAATTCTGACAACATGCAGAAATGTTTAGCCAGAACAGGTTGTATCTTTGTTTTTCAGTGAGTAACTCTGAAGTAACTTATGGAGTTAGGAATCTACATTTACTTCTTTAATTCAAGGTCCCACAGCTCTTACCTGATCATTCTCGAGGAGAGATCGGGCCCATTCATGTGCCTTGTACAATTCATGCCTGCGATCAGGTTTCTCCTGGAATCGAGGTATCTTTTTAGCAGGATCATCATTGCCAAAAGAAGGAGACTGTACTTTTGGTACTAATTTTACATCATCAACAAAAATAAAGGGTTTAAATATGGACCTGAAAGAAATGAGAATTAATGCTTGCAGTATTAAGAGATTTTATATATGTTATTGAAACATTCACCTGGCTATTCTAAAACAACAGATACAGAACAGCACAGGTAATTAATTCCTCTACACTATGCACGGCCTAGGTTAAGGAGTTGATACTGGCCACGAGCAAAAGAAATTTATCTGCTTTAAAAGAACTGGGTTTGCCAATTACTGAAAAATTTCATTACTCCTTTTTACCCATAGGCTTCTTTGGTCTTCTTCATGCCAGTTTTGCCACTTTTTTTAGAAAAGTAGCACTGTATTCTTCTATCCAAGTTTCTTTTAACGAATCTCAGCATTCAGCCTCACATCAGTTTTTCTCCTCTGATCACACTGCTATCTCTCCTTCTCCCTCCAGATTTAATTTCCATTAAAATTACAAACACACACTTGTGCGGAGCAAGGAAGATTACATACCTTGCTCAGTATCAGAGCATCTGGCATATAACGAGAGAGAGAGAGAGAGAGAGAGAGAGAGAACAAAACCCCAGCAATCTGGAGACTCTGAGAGGAGGTATTGAAAAATGCATGGAGAACCTGCCTTCACTTTAGATACACAACCAAACAGCACCTTGCATTCTGCAATAAAGCAGCTGCCAGAAATGCAAGACTTCTGCAGAACATGAGTAATAACCACTGCCTGCACACAGTCAGCAGGTTCATTGCTGCTAGCCTTTCCATCACTGTCATGAAGCCTTGCTGACAAAGAGTTTAGACTCACTAGCTGCACTTAAAATAATGTTTTTTTTAATGCATTACATTGTAAAATAATACAAGAAAGGCCTCTAAATATCTTTTTTTACAGCTAGACTCTCAGTCTTCAAAAAGGACAGAAATCCCACCAAAACAAGATGAAGTCTTGCTCATTTTTATCCAAAAGGATTTGCATGAAATCAAATAAAAGTTTTAGTAAAGCAAGCTCAAACTTCTTACTTAACCCTGAAGGTCTGAGTTGCATAATGCAAGGTGGGTGGAAAGTCCCTTTGGCATGCATGACTTCTGTAGCACTTGGTAGCACCTAAGGCTTACTACCATTCCTGTTACAGGAATGACTGCCAGCTGTTCAAGGGCATAATTTTCTTCTCCCCGTAACCTCTTTAGCTCAATGCAAGTGGCAGATCTCCTGAACAACTGCAAGTGGTTTAGTTTAGTTTCTGTGAATCCCAGGTGGATTCTGTTTAACATACAAGATAATTCATTAGTTCTTTGATGATCTGGCCTGTGAGTTCCCTTATTTCCTCCGGTGCTTTCAACTAGAGAAGACGTGATTTAAACCAACTGGGAATGGTCCCTCCAAAAAAAAAAAAAAAAAAAAAAAAAAAAAAAAAAAACGTACTTGGAACACCTGGGAGTTGCAGATGTTTTGGTCTGTTAACATTCTGATGTCATACAAAGCTACTCAAGAGCACACACCCTCTCTTTGCTTGTAAAGACACTTAGTTTCAATTTTGCATGCACCTGTTCAAGAGAGGTGACTAAAATGGTCAACAACCTCATCATCTCAACAAGAACCCACTGGGAAGCAACTATGCTGGAGCAGTAGTTCCTCCCTAAACTGCATTTTCTCTAGAAGCTCTGAATTTTAGCAAAGTTCCAGATCCAGCCTTTCAGCCCAGTGGTGCCCATTCACAATTGCAGCAAGATGCAGATCAGTAACGTGACTTGTGTAGACTGCACACCACCAACTACTGATCGCATTTCTGGTCAGAACATGCTCTTGAAGCACGATCCAATTTGGGTAGCAGAGTTTGTTTAATATCTTTCAACCCATCATTGGCTGTGCACTCAGGGAACCTCAGTCCTATGGCTTACCTTGAAGGATCTGGCGTGCCAGTGAAGTAATGAACACAGGGAAAACTAGGGTCTTGAGGCAGAACAGACACTATGCTAGCTGTAGTAAGGAAAGACTCAGAGTCCACACAGACACCGCTATCCTTGTCACGCAGGACATCAATCATAGCTTGTGCAGAAACGTCACCTATATGAAGGGGGGAAAAAAGAAATTACTAAGTGGTCAACAGCTTGAACCCCGGAGAACAGATTTAGCTTGAATGGGCTTTGGTCTAATATAAGCAGTGAGACTTGACATGCGCGCGTCACAAATCCCAGTTAACAGTTTCTATTTAAACAATGTAAACTCAGAATGAATTTGCCTAACTAGTAAATGAGAACAACAAGAAGCATTAATTAGGCAATACAATTGCTAGGTAAGGAGAAATGTCATTAAATGGTATTTTTCAGGAAGAAGGCCATCGTGTCTGTAATATTGCTTTAGCAATCACTGTGATCAGACTACTTACGTAAAACACCCATTTTCCTCTAGAAGCTTCCTCTACCCAAGTTCAGGCAGAATGGGAGCACCCTGATCTCTAACTTCTCATCTATTTCCACTAGCTCTCAGTCAAAATTTTGAAACGTCATCTCACATTCACAGTCTTAAAGCAGCACACCTAGACACTGATATTTTTCTCCAAACTACTACCTACAAGAATCCCCTGTTCTTGTTCTATTTCCTACCTGTGTCGTATGACAGTTTTCTCCCCATGGCACCTCCACGTTTTCTTGCCTTGGCAGGTCAGGCTGCTTTCCCCAGCAGTTCCTCAAACCCTGCACTGACTCATCCTTGCGCGCACGGGTGCCTCAATACACCAGGAGGCATGGAATGACCCAGCAGTCTGCAAAATTTGCAGCCATAGCCATCTGTCTTGTAGGGGCCCTCAAGGCTCTTTAGTGCTATAATCCAGGTTTATTAAGACCTTTCACCTATGGTGCTTCAGAGTTACTGTCTGCCTCTCAGACACAAACCACGCTCCATGTAATTCTATAGCCTTAGCAGGAACTCTTCATTGCAATAAATATTTCACTTCTACACTTTTCTTGACATTTGCCAACATGTGAAAATGTTAACAATCTAGTAAATTCACATCTGTAGTAAAGGGCTTTTTATAAAAAGATCATTTGTATGATTTTTTCACACATGAGATACCAGATATGTCAGCCATGCACTGCTGGAGGCCAGTCATTTCAGAGCTATTCTGGCCAGCTGCAGTGAACTTAAGTCATTAATAAATTTTGGTCTGGAAATAAACCCTTCCTTTGACTAAAGGCAATTGGCACACTGTCTGTTCTGGTCACTTTGTTCTCCTAGACAATGAAAAATAGACTTCAGTTTGCAACTGACTTGCACAGCTCTTTCTTAAACTATGATCTGAATTTCTTCCCCAAAAGCCTAAGCAAACCTCCCAAAATATAGAATCCATTGAGCTCAAACTTTCATACAAGAGGCCTTTTTTTTTTTATACTATAATTTTAGTATTAGGTAGGGCCACTATACTTACAGAAAGCCCAAATGTAGTGGTACATCACACATATCAGAACAATAAGGAAGAAGGTTGTTTTATAACTGCAATCCTGTTTTAAAATCTTAGGCCTGAGGGGAACATTAAGGACTTCATCCTAAATTGTTGCAAGTTTAGGGACAGTCTTCAGTTCTGGTCTTCCTTTCTGCATGGTTTACATGTAGAGGTATTCTCAGTCACCTGTAGTTCTGGATAGAACGTCTGAAAGGAGGCAGTAGTGACAAAAAAATCCTGCTGCACACACAAAAAGATGGTTCAACACTTACCACCTTGCTTTTCTAGGCTCTCCCTGCCAGAACAGCAGGCTAAATGGTCATCAGCAAGAGAGAACACTTCAGAAAAATTGAAGTCTGAGTCTCCGTTCCACCAGCCCTGACTTCTCACATAATTCCTTAGTTCAGGATGCTCAGCATCAATTTTTGTAGTTAATGAAAGCTGATTGCAAATGCATTTCACCCCCTCTGTAGAAAGAGCCACATATTAAAAGAGCATTAATACAGGTTTTCTGGGAGAAGCTGGAAGGACAATTTCAATACAATTTCAATTAGGAAACAAATTAAACCATTGGTGAGGATGTACATTTGGCATGACTGCACAACTACACATACACAGAATTATTAGTCACTGCAGGTTGCAGAGCTCAATTTTTGGTGCCCTACTTAGGTATTTACACTGCCTTGTGATTAATAGTACTATTTATGCTGAATATCAGTTTGACAATCCATGCCTCACACATTCCAACCATGACGTTGCAGTGGTCTCCAAATGCCAAAGGCACCTGCCTCATCTTTTCTCCAGTGGTGCACGCCACTGCCACAACAAGGCCTGTGGTCTGACTTGATTTCAAAATATATTTCAGCAAAGCTGCATTTTTTAAAATAAACATTCTTTGCCCCTCAAAACTGAAAATTTAATTTGGAAAAATGTTTTTAAAAGTTTAATAATTGCTTTAAGCTTCCCAGTTGAAAAACAACTTTATCGTGAGCAGCAAGATAAGCTTAAATTAAACTTCATTTTTAATCTTAAATTTTAAAATGGCATGAAGTAAAAAGAAAGTGTAAGTAACCTTCAAAGAATATTAAAGGGCTTTTTATTTAGCTTTTCTCAAAAATGCCGCAGTGCTTATATCCATATATCTACAGCATGACTAACAGTGGCTGCTGCAAAGACTCCTCAGAGAGAATAAAGCAAATGCGCTGGAAGCCAGGGAAAGAGCTGATAAAGTAAATCTGTAAACTAAAATAAACCCAGGTTCAGGAATTTGGCACAAACTTTTTCTTAAACAGAAACCAAAGTAGTATTTGTGAAAGTTATTAATACCGCCTTCCACAAAAGTAAGCGTGCTTTTGTAAAGTCTCGTGCATGCAATTTAAATAATGAGTAACAACTTAGAATAGGAAGTTCTGTGCAAAAGTCAACGTCATTCAGTTCTGACTTGTACCAGGTCACTGACAGTTTGTTCTGATTCACAAACACTGTGTCTTTCAGGGAATTCTCTTGATTTGAGTGACAGGAATATTTGTGTTTGTATCAAGCTAGGCAAGCCACTCCTTAAGAGCTCTTTAACTATTATATTTAGTAAGTGGTGAAACAGCATTTCGTGGTTTTGATCCTCCTCAAAAAATGAAAATTTATCAAGCAAATACATTTTTCTCTTCAGACTGAAGAACTGTAATAAGAAGGATTTTAAAGTGTTTATCCTTAAATTACTCTGAAAGAGCTGCTCGATAAACACTCGCTATGAGCTTTACAGAACTGCAGCAGTAATATTAGAACCAGAACAACCCTGTGACAGAGTCAGGGAAAAAAATGCCTTCACGCTGGAGAATGACACATTTTCCCTGTTTTTAGTAGCACTTGTGCATCCATTTGAAGGCTTAAGAGGCACATTTATGGTTGCAAAAAAGAACCCCCCTGAGCAAAGTTATGAAATACAGAGTCCTTACATAGCCAGCAGCCTTTGCTCCTGGCAGCCTTGGCAGGCTGCAGGAGATGGAAGCTACTCTATCCGTGGCTCACAGGGACCTCCTGAAGAGAAATGTGCTGGTAAAAATCAGAACAGAGCTGCAGTATCATTTCACAAAGCTGCAAACAGCAGCTGAAGGCAACAGTTTATTTGCTAGAAAGAAGGATGTGAAGGTTATACATTGCTGATGCAGCTAAAAGGGATAAATAAAAACTGTTCTTCAGCTATCAGGTAGGTCAACAGAAGGTGGCAGGCTGTCATTGCATAATCCTAGGAACCTCTGGAGCCAGCTGCTTTCTACAATTTGGATTTTATCAGGACAGTATCATCATCCTTCCCTCCTCTATGATTGGTATCTGTTTGTTCTAGAAGACTTCCTTCATCTTGTAGGTACCCTTAAAATGCAAGCTTTGCTTGGGCAAGCACTATCTCTGCTAAGGTAAGCTGACTGATACTTATAGACTCAGAGAACGGGTTGGGTTGGAAGGGACCTTTAAAGGCCATCTAGTCCAACCCCCCTGCAAGGGGCAGGGACATCTCCAACCAGATCAGGTTGCTCAGAGCCCCGTCCAACCTGGCCTTGAATGTTTCCAGGCATGGGCCATCCACCACCTCTCTGGGCAACCTGTTCCAGTGTTTCATCACCCTCATTGTAAAAAATTTCTTCCTTATATCTTGTCTAAATCTACCTCCTTCTAGTTTTAAACCGTTACCCCTTATCCTGTCACAACAGCCCCTGATAAAAAGTTTCTCCCTGTCTTTCTTATATACCCCTTTCAGGTACCAGAAGGTTGTTACAGGGTCTCCCCAGAGCCTTCTCTTCTCAAGGCTGAACAGCCCCAACTCTCTCAGCCTGTTTTCATAGATTAGGTGCTCCAGCCCTCTGATCATCATTTTGGCCCTTCTCTGGACTCACTCCAACACATCTGGTTTTTTTTTTTCTTACGTTGGGGGCTCCAGAGCCGGACGCACTACTCCAGGTGGGGTCTCACCAAAGCAGAATAGAGGGGCAGAATCCCCCCCCTCAACCTGCTGGCCACGCTTCCTTTGGTACAGCCCAGGATGCCGTTGGCTGTGGTCCATCTCTCAAATCCATGTCTTTCCAGTCTAGACATAACGATGTCATGATGACCCCGTAGAAGGTCACCAAATTTGTCAGGCAAGATTTGCCCTTAGTGAAACCATGTTGGCTGTCACCAGTCACCATCTTATAGTTTCCAGGAGGATCTGCTCCATGATCTTGCCAGGCACAGAAGTGAGACTTACTGGCCTTTAGTTCCCCAGGTCTTCCTTTTTTCCCCTTTTTAAAAATGAGGGTTATATTTCCCCTTTTCCAGACAGTGGGGAACCTCACCAAACTGCCACTGCTTCTCAAATACAATGGATAGTGGCTTGGTAACTTCATCTGCCAGTTCCCTCAGGACCCACTAATGCATCTGATCAGCTCCCATGGACTTGTGCACCTTCAGGTTCCTTAGATGGTCTCAAATCTGCTCTTCTCCTACAGTGGGCAGTTCATTCTCCTAGTCCCTGCTTTTGCCTTCTGTGACTTGGGCAACATGGCTAGAGCCCTTGCCAGTGAAGACTGAGGCAAAAAAGTTTGATGGCATGAACTGACAATTGTCCATCACACAACATTACACAGCCTGGTGTTAATTTGTTGCTTTGTTACTTTCAACGTTACACCTCCCTCCTCCCAACATCTGCTGCTTTCAGTGAAGCAGAAATGAAGAGAATTGAATGGATCTGTCATAGCTCAAAGCATGGATGATAAAAATCCTGTTAAATTATCTGAATTTTTAATTGCTTCAAATGTGAGTAAGTTTTAAAAAGCCCTACTCTCATGAAAATAAAAATCCCTTCAAAACTAAAACAATTGAGAATAAATTAAATATACACCTTAGCCAATCATTAAGGCAGCACTTATTTCCTGGCAAAGTTTTTAATAAGTTCAGCCATCAAGCCAGTGAAATCTAGAAGTCAGTTTGGTCTCTCTGGCTTCACACATACAGAAAAAGAAACCACCTGCAACTTTAAAGAGCAAAAAAGTATTGTTTTGCTGTATCAGATAAGAAATGGGGATATGAGAGGACTGCATCTGTTGCAGTAAACCAACCAGCAGCAGCCCATTCAATTTACCACCTAACACATGCCCTTTTCTCAAAGCTATCAATGCTTCTCCTTCCCTCAATATTTTAGATTTGTAAGTAACAATTTGGGTACTAACTCCACCAATACGACACTTGACACATTCCAAACAGTAAATCTGTGAAAATACAACACTTACAAAAGATAAAAATTTAAGCATGATGATTATTACATAGCTTATGTATACAAGTAACAATCTCCAGCTTCACAGAAAATGCTAAGTCACATCAGTCAATGCAAATCAACATTTAAAAAACAAGTAAGAGTAGTACAAATCTAGGAGGTTAAAATCGATGACTTAATCAAACACTTGCATAAATTTGTCACTTATTTAAACTCAGTGACTTTAAGACCAATTCTTCCAAGACAAGTCTTCACAGTTATTTATGACAGAAAGGTTTGCTGTGAGTGATAAACAGACCTGTGATTTTTTCTGCTGCCCAGTACTTTCCAGAAGTCTCCAGTATCCAGGCTTCATTCCTGTCCACAATCAAAAATGCACTTTGGAAAGTATGGCATGAACTCCCATCTTCATAATAATTTCCACCTTGTCCATGCTCTTCCAACAGAGCAACTATTACATCCAATGCTTCTTTAGCTGTTGCACCTCTTTCTAGGCCAAGTCTATATGAAAAGCATAAACCAGAGATTCAGATAGACGCGTTAACAGTGAGGTCTCCGTAAGTTATTCATTTTAAACATCAGCACTGATCTGGTTTTAAAATACAGAAGTGTCAGCTATGCCTACTGTAAGAACTCTTGCTTTAATGAGTTACTAGAAATACAGGATGAGATATTAAATTATTTAATTTGTTTCAAGTCTTTATTTTCTACACTGGTTCTTTATTCTCAAGCCTATCATAGCTTGTTTTTAGTTTTTTTAAAAAAAGAGTCCAATTACCAACCAATGACTTCAACTGCACTGTAAACATGTAATGCTCTGTTTATTATCCTATTGCCCCCCCATCAGAATAAATCTGAAGGGCAATTTGCAAAGGTCTTTTTAAAATAACAGCTGTATGCAAGCTTACTCTTCTGTACAGAAGAGTGGGAAATTGCAAATTAGTATTACCAGAGATCAAAAAAGGGAAGGAGCATTCAGTATGACAGTCTCTCTACAACCTCTCTTTCCCAATGCTCCAGTATTTAACCGGCCGTGGAAGCTAGACGTGCGTTATCCTTTGATGTATATCGCACGCTGTAGGCAGCAGCATTTGTGCACAGTCATGCTTCAGAGTTCCTGTGGAGGCTTCCCCAAAAAATGTTTAACAATTAAACACCAGATACGGCTTTTGTCTGAACTAAGAGTAATCGTATGTCTAAAAGAACATGATTTTAAAAGAAAGTTGGAGCAAAGCAAGGGTACTTTAGGGAAAAGTAAACTGAGGTACAAGAACAGGTTTTACAAAGCTATAGAGAATTACTGTATCTTGCCTTGGATAAATGGGATTAAATAATCCCTTGGGGTAATTTACAGTCCTAACCAAATCAACAACAAAAGCAGTAACCAGAAGAGTCTAAATCAGACCAGCAAATTATTCCACTGGTTCCAAAATGCAATTGCTGGTAATGAGAAAATGCAGTATTTCAAACAACAGCATATCCATGCCTCCATCTTTTGGGAGAGTTACCTGAATCAATCCAAAATTTCTCTCTGTTAGTTGCATCACCTTAATATTTTCCTCTGTGTTTATGTTTCTCTAATAGCTCTATGGACAAAGTAATTTTGACTGATGGATAGTTCCAATAAATTCACCTTTTAAATTTAAGTACTATGCTAGCCCTTTCCATTTCCCTTGAAATCACATGACAAGAAAACACTACTCTGTTTCTTTCCTAAAAACTATAGTGCACAAATCAGGTCCTGATGACCTGAATACAAATTTTTTGATCTAAATACTTTTCAACGTGACCTGAGCCTGCTTTATTAAACAGTTGGCCACTATTAGCCTTGTTTTAGGCTGAATTAGTGAAAGCGGTGTTTTCATCTTTCTCAGCAGCATCTATTTATCACCTAGTGACAAAGGAGAGCCAACTAGAATTTTATACCCTAACTTACAGTGACAATTTCTCCACCATGATAAACTTTGCATCTATAGAATCTTTCCCTCTCATCTTGTTTCTCTTATTAGCTGCAACTTGTTTTACATTGTCGTCTCCATTTTTAGTTCCTATGCATTTATATTAATCCTTCATTCTTTTCATCACCGGTGCAATCGCTTTTTCAGAGCAATGCCAGATGCCAGTCTTCGCACACACCATAGACATTTAAAAGCTAGTCCAAAAACGTGTCTTATTATTCCCTAAAAAATAGCTCCAAGAGTTGTCACTGCCACAGGTAAATGAATGGGCTGACGACTACCTTAGCGACCATACAGTCACTAGATTCAGTGATATTCTGCTCCTTTCTTTCCAGTTTATGACCAAAAGCACTAGATTATAATTAGATCAAAACCTGCCAAGAGACATAACATCACAGTGAAACTTTTAATAATGTCTCCCTGAAATTTTGCTTCCAAGATGGTTAAGGCCTAGCTTTTTCTGTCAAAACTACACCAGAGACTCAGGCTGAAGAAATATCTTTTAGATTTTTTTTTTTTTTTTTTTGTAAATGGCTCCAACGTTACATTTACAGCCATTTAACAAAGGCCTATGCTCTGCTTTTGTTTGGGTGCTCCTATCTGTCGGTCAGAAGGGGCAGCAAAAACCAAAGAAAAGAAAAAACCCCACCCTACACAACAACCACACAACTCATCTCCACAAAACCGTAGGTCGGTCAGTTATCTCGGCATCAGTGCCCTGGGTGACTGCAGCTTAATCCTCCCACTGAGACATTTCAGAGTACCCTTCAAGGCGAGCAGGAAGAAAAGTTTTAAGTAACTTGAATTATTCATCAAGAAAATTTCAGTGACTTGGTACAATCCACTGCCTCAGTACCTCCAATATGCTATCACAGCATATTATAACCTTGCCAAAACAACATTATCTTAAGCGTTTCAACGTCACATCTCAGTTACAGATGCAGACTTTCCAAATGAAGTAACTAACATACACGATAATGACATTCTACTTTATTCAGTTTCGATGTCTCTAAGGAAAGAAATTGGTAAACAAATTAATACCATTTTAAAGAGCATTCTTGACTCGCTGCCAAGATTGGCATCTCTGTGTGGCTCTGAAAAAGTGATTGCACCAGCAATGAAAAGAACTAATACAGACACATAGGGATTAAAAATTAAGACAACAATTCAAAAATAAGAGTGTGTTTTACCGCAGATGGGTGAAAAGAGGCAGAGCTGGTCCCAGCTGCTTCATTGCAGCTTATGTGATTCATTTTGTACTCAATAGCTCTCTATTCTATGAGGAGATAGAAAACCGATAAGCTTATCAACTGGCCAAGTCTTCACAGTAAGAGAAAGAATCGCTTTGGCTGGAACAAGAGGCAGATGGTAGTCTGCAACACATCTCTAGTTCTACTTGCCTGAAGCAGTCTCTGCGTTCACGCTATGGACAACTTCTGCAGGTAAGAAGAAGAGAGGGAGGCCATTATCTACAGGTGATGATCACTGGTAGTTTATGACCAGCTTCTCCTTATTTTACTGTCTCCCGATTTGTGATGAGGGTAAACCAGTATTTTGGTCACAGTTACTGCAGTCTCAAAATAAGCAGAACTGCATCTAAAGCAATAGTTTGTTTAAGTTTCAAAAGGATGGTAGCAGGAGGAGAATGAAAAAAAAAAGGTGGAGCTTGGAAAGTCACCTAATATATCCCTCTTCTTGACAAAAGCTTGTCCCACATTTCCTTAAGAGAGCCTCCCAGTCTATTCAGTCTCCACTGATGCAATTAAACTCACTAGCCCTCCTAGGTACAGCTTCTCCACAGATTCCTTCAGTAATACAGAGTTTAGAGAAAATATCAGAGAGAAACATAATCGAAATTCCCTCATGAGTTTCTCATTGGTCAGCTTCTACAGATTTCTCATTTCCACTACTCATTCTTATTCTCTACAACTGCCTCATATTCATCTTGATTTAGCAGTTGGAATCAGATACTGTATTTCTGCAGACATCATGAGAGTCACAGAACATTCACAATTCCAGTTTCAGGCAGCTATATACCTAACAACAACAACTTCTAACTCAAGCTTCCCAGCTTGCTTATGGGAATACCTTCCAAGGTTTTAATGCCCTCTTAAAAGTCGAGGTATCTATTTCCTATCCTCTACTCAAAAAATTTGCTAACTCATTACAGGAGTATAGTAGCATGGTTTGACAGGATTTTTCTTGATTAACAGTCATTATTGTACATTTATCATCTCCTTGATATTTAAGCATCTTTTCCCCTTCAGGAACTGAGGTTAAGCTGGTCTATAACCACAACTCTTTTTAACTCTACTAATTATAACCACAACATTTAACCTTTGCCAGTCATCTAGAACCTCTTCCAACTTTCATTAGCTCTCAAGAAAAATGAGAATTCACCTGAATTTGGTTCAGCCCGGTCATTAAGTATCGCAGGGCAAATTCCAGCAAGACTCCTGGGTCTGACATTGATTTGCTTAAATAAGTGGTCATTTTCCTGTTCTATCTTTAAACTAAACTGAGTCAATTGGCTCCCTTTCTTCTTGTAATAAGTTTGGAAAAAAAAAAAAAAAAAAAAAAAAAAAAAAAAAAAGGTGCATTTTCAGCTTTCTTCCGCCATCCAACTCTCCTTTAAATTCTCTTCACTACAAGATCAGCATGCACGTTGAGACTTACAGTGCAGTACAAGCCTTTTAGGCAGACAGCCTTCAAAGAACAGACTTACAGGAGTTTGTTTGTCAGCATTTAAATAAGGGCAATGGTTTGCATTGGAATGCATGGGCTGAAGTGAGGCATAGTAGGGTTTTTTTTATGCCTACAGTTGGCTATAAGCCCAGGATAAGCTTTTTAGGTCAGAGTAGGCTGGTGTACAGTGAGGGAGAATGAAGGGCACACCAGCAATCTGATGTTACAAATTAGTTAGGAGTTCCTGTTCCTTACCAACAATGTAATAATTTATTTTATCCTGCCAGAATAGCCACTGCTAGACTGTAGGGCAGGTAGGCAGGGTAGGTTTAGTAAGCCCACATTAGATTGGTACATACTTGGTAGCCAAATTCCAAGTCCAAGCGTTTTAAGTGTTAACTCAGCTGTGTCTGGAGCTCTGCCTAGACAAGTCTCCTGCTTATATTGTCTTAAAATCTCCTAATGCCAACACCACAAAGTCGTTACCCAGTATCATCACCATCTAAGCTTTTGGTGTTTAAAAGACTGGTCACAGCTCAGCAAGCCACCCACCTGACAAGATCCATTCCAAGCAAGGCTTCCGATTCAGAAGCTGGTTCTCTGGTCACGACAGCTTCATTAGCTACACAGACTCCATGCTCGTTAGCTCCCATTTCTGCCCCCCAAAGCCAAGAGGGTCTGCTCAGCACAACAGCATGAGTCTTGGGCACCTGCTCAATCTCAATATACGTGCACTGCAGAGAGAGCAGGAAGAGAAAAAGCAGAACAGTCGCAGGCATTCTATTTAATGCTGTAACTGAAGTAACACCAGACTTCAATGTATAGACAGGACATATCATTAAAAAAAGTCCACATCTTGAGTATGAGCAGGGAATTCTTTTAAACAACATTCAACTGTTACGTTTGAACTTTTACATCTTTATATTGCAAAAGCTTGGGAAAATACATCTCTTTTGATAGTTGCAGGCTTCAAAGAGTCAAGCAGAACCTAAGTCCTAGAATCAGTGGAAAGCAGCAGTAGACAGACTGTACTGTTATGTTACAGTAAAGAAACACAGATCATATTTGTACATAGTAACAACATCAAACCATTCTACCATTTCACCTAAGCACAATCTCCAGTACTTTAAGTACATAGTGTAACAATGGTAACAGGACAACGTACATTAAAAGGCCTCCCCCTCTCCCTTCCCCCAGGACTGCTAGTAGAAAGAAGAAAAAAACAAAAAAAAAAAACAAAAAAAAACCAGACTTGAAAAGATTCAGTGGAATGCTTTGATAAACACTCACAGGAAATAAAACATAGGCATTGTCTTCGCCTGAAACTGATGTTTCTGCTATTTTAAATGGTCTACTGTAATCAGAGCTCTGTGGCTGTATTCTGACAAGTCAAAATACAGAGGAAGGCTGGAGAGAAGTCACTGAAACTGCAAGGAAGAAAAATCATTCATTATCTTTCAAATATGTTTACTTTTCTCTTGCTCTGGGACTTAAAAACAAGCACTGTTTTCCCAGACACCGAGGAAGACAGCTTGATCCATCATTAGATCATCGGCTGGGACAAGCCAAAGGAATGGGCTTTACATTTTACTACTGAGGTCACACTAAGTTCTTCAATGACCAAAGTCCACAGAATTTTCTTTTGAGGAAACTGAAGCTGTCTGTGGTATTTATGAGACAGCTCATAGTGTTTAGCATTCCTGTTGTAACATCCTCCTTGCAGGAAGTAATCAGCAACATTTTTCTAGAGGAATATTTGGTCAGACATATCAAAGTGAGTAGGATGAGCAGAATGGACTTGTGGACTGAAAGCTGTTTGCCATGAAAATAAATGCTGTGTCTACATTAACACCCAAAGGCAAAGGAATCAGTCTAAGATCATTAGCAGTGAGAAGCTATTTTTTTCCTAATCCTGTTTTCCCCCTCTAAGGATCACACAGCATGACCATCTTCAGCCTCCAGTCTTGAGCAATGATTTTTACAATAATAGTTAGTCTACCACGCAATTAAAATGTATAACAGATCACCTTTGATCAGAAATGGCATTTTTAGAGTCTTTCACTCTGACCATGCAAGAAGAACACAAGAAATGAGCTTGACACCTTCATTAGGAATTGTGTGCAAGCAGGCCATCTTTCTATAAAATCAGGCAGACTATAAGTGAAATAAGAGGATGAATTCTTAAGAACACATGATTGGAAAAGAAAAAAAAAAAAAAAAAAAAAAAAAAAAAAAGAGAGATGGGGAACTCTTTCATTCTAACGAATTAAAAATAGAGAAATAGAGGAGGGACATGCTTCCCTTCTCCTTTCTGCAAAGTGCTTAATTTTTGGTTCTGGTTTAGGCTAGAAGACCCCAGCAGGGACTTGTCTGTTGTATTTGTTGGAGAAATATTTGAGCAAGCTATCTGACCAAATTATTTATATAGCAGAACACTGATTTTGTAGAGGCAGATTCCTCATCTATTGAGGTGCAACAACATCCGGCACTGGCCAAGAGCTAAGGTCCAACTAATAAAAACACTTTATACAGTTGACCCTTTGTTTCAATTTCTAACTAAGCCATGCCAGAGCAGCCATTTCTTATCAAGACTCCTCCTCCATTTGAGCTGTCAGCAAGCAAATCTCATCTTTGACATTCTGCGCAAAATTTTTTTTCAGTGCTTTGTCACTGCTGTTTGGATTAGCACTTAACGCATGTGTGAGAGTCAACAGAGAGCAACTATATTTCCTGGATGTGGAAAGGAGGAGCTGCAGCAGCAGGAAAAGGGGCTGGGCCAAGCACCTTCCCACATGACACCTGAAGACACAACCAGAGCAGCTATCGGGAGACAAGTTTGCATCCAGGGAGACACCAACTCCTGCACTGCACAAATCCTGGCTCCCTACGTCTCACAGGTGGTCAGCTAGCTGGAGCCATCCTGCAGAGCCATCCAGGACACGAACCTTCTCAACTCTGCAGCAGGAAGCAAAAACCTGGACGCAGTGTGGAAGTGACTTCAGCACTCCATAAACCCCGGCTCGCATAGCGTTCTCTGGCTGAATAGCCCTATTATACAAGCTTGCTTACACTGAGGCTTTTGATTTTCTAGAAGGAAAAATGATGAGAACACTCTGAAAAGTGATAGTTAGGCTAAAAAAACGCTGAATATCTTTTCTCTGCAAAACATTCTGGCTATGCTTGCTACCAAACACTTATTACTTGGGGCCTCTTCCAAAACCAAGCATTTTCAAAGCTGCTACTTATTATAAAGATTTTATTGTCAATGGTAGCAGTCAAGAAAGGAGAAAGAGAAAATTGTTTGCTCCTGCTTGAAGGATTCAGAACGTTCTGAAAAAAATGTGCTTTTGCTTTGTAACTATGTAATCAGAGGCCAGAAAATATCCAGGGCCCCCTCTATGCACCTCTTTCATTTAGAGCCACATTTTAGTCTGCAATGAAGGCAACTGCCTGAGCACATCTGAGAGCCAGGGGGCCAGTAAACCAACAGAATCCAGCTGTCACCTTCTGTATCACTTTTTCCACATTCCCCAACTCAGCAAGTGAACATGGATCATATCTTCATGCAGTTGTTTTCAGCTTCCATACAATAACTCATGTATATAGACAATGTTCAAGTCTTATTTATATAAATTGCCCTAGAAGAGATAAATAAAAGAAAAACATTCCAATCTGATAGTAGCTGACAGGCCTTGTAAGACTACTATTGACTTGATCCTTGTTCAACAATTCTTTGCCGTGGTTATTGACACTGATGAAAAAGCCTTGATGAGATTTTACCTTCCCATTAGAATTATTTACTCCAGGAAGCAGAAAAGTAGGCACTCAATAGGACTGATGTATTAAGGTAGGTGTTCTATTTCTTAATAATGGATATGAGCTTCTCAAAAAACTAGGGTCCAGATGCAACAATAGATTATTTATTTTAAACATAAACCTATCACTCTTCATACCTCCCCATCCCTCCTTAAAATAACATCAGAAAGCTCTTTTCCAGATAAAAGAACATCTTCATGCAGGAAACAGAGGAACTAGGCTATCCACCTGTAGCAAAACCACATCAACTATAAAGGTAGGTCGACTAAAGCCAGTCACCGGATTTGCAGCACAGCAAACCATTGCTACCTGTTCCACAGAAATCGGAACATATGCTTGTAAAGGCTCAGATACTGAAGGACATTGTAGATACTGAAGGACACTGCAGGGGAAAGACAACACCATCCACCAAAAACCCTCACTGGTCACCAGATCTCTAGAAAGCGGAGCTCAGATTATGACAAGACTTCAGAAGCAAACACAAACCACAACCTCCCTGTCCCCTTTCCTGCTCCCCACTGATCTGGCAGAACCCTCCAGCACAACAGCATAGCAGCCTGTCCTACTGAGAGCTGTGCCAAACCAGGGAATGACAAATAAAATAGACATAAGGTACTGCTGTGATTCTGCTTGCTACCAACCCTGTCTTTAAAACACCTGAAGCACCCACCCTCAGCGTTTCCTAACATTAACATTTTTCTTTGGGTATGAATGCTAAAAACAGAAGAATACCGAAACATTTGGTGGCAAAGGCCGTGAGTGAGTGGTGTCAGGCTCCATTCATTTGCTAGAACTCCAGCCCTGAAAGCAGCATAACTGGCATCGTGCCCTGTGACAGTAAATTCCCATTGGGAAATATAAAAGGAAAGAACAGAGACTTCACATACAAGTGATGAAGCCAACAACTTTAAAGAGAATTGAGCAGACTGGAAATTAATGATGTTTCTTTTATTTCACTTACAGTATCAAGAAAAGAATCTTATCAAGGCAGTTCTAAGTATAGTGCAAGGCACAAATGTACCTCCCACCCTAGACAGGGCATGCAGATACGCTGGAGGTATTCCAAAAACGGATACGACAGTCACAGGCACAAGAGATTTCTTCTTTCATTAATGAAAAGAAACTATTGTGCAGATTCTACTGTATTGAGGCTGCAGAAGCCCGATTCCTAGCACTGTCAGTCAGGTCATTATGAAATATCAATGAAATCACATAGGCTTTGGCCCTGGATAACAAAGGCAATAGTCACGGAGTGCTTTAGAAAGAAACCATCTTTGAAGAAGGGCATAAGATTCTAGATTACAGAAGAGATTCCTCCACACCATCCCCTCATCAGATCCAGGCTCTAACGTGGCATTAACTCTTTGCTTAACTACTTCAAGCACTGCCGTACTATAGCACATAAATGAAAATCGGTAAAATAGCTGTACTACTGTAGTAACTTGAGAAGTTGTTCCATGGCTGCTTTTAACCCCTTCCAAAAGAGGAACGGCAAAAATGCGACGAGGCAGTCTCACAGCCCGCTGCCTCCGTGGCAATCAAGAGATAGAGACTGACAGTCTGGTTGGAACTGTCTAGAGAGGTGATTCCCCAGGTGACACGGGCTACCCGTGCCCTGCCATCATGGTAAAGTGGAAGACTAGAAAGCTAGAACATGGTTCTTCAAGAAAGGCCCTCAGACCATCTCCTGTGGATGTGCTTGGTAGAATGTCTTACCTGTTTCTAGCCATTGCACCAGCATCTGTAAAATTTGAATCTGTATGCTTCTGATCCCTACCATCATCATTTATCTTGAAGACTAAGGATGAGAGATTTTATTCTATAAAAGAATTAAAGAAGCTAGAAGAAGCTGAACAGTTCCCCTGTCAAAAAGCAGAACTATACACCCTTTGACCTACTCTAACCTACTGTATCAAGCCACCAAGGAGCCTCAGGCATGTGAGCCACAGCATCGAAATGTGCTCAACAAAATGATATATAAAAATCTTTAAACAAATAAAATACCACAAAGTGTAGCAAGGCACCCAAGGCTGAGAACACTCTCTGGAGACACTATATATCAGAGCTGATTTAGCAGCCCAGAATTCACCTCTTGTTTTTTAAGCTACAAATCCAGCAGTTTCCTGGGTGATGAGCAAAAGTAAAACTGAAATAAGGATGAAGTTTATTAATTCCTTTTTTTTTTTTTTTTAATTTTAAGAAACAGATTTCAAAGAAGCCACAAAAAGCCCGTCACAGAGATATCCTTGGACTGATTTCTTTGCTTGGCCACTTCGAAGTGCCTGCTCATACATCAGTTTTGCCACAAATAAATTGTCTGGGTCAAGACGGGATACCTGGCAGGTTTTTGCCCCACACAATTCCAGCACACACTCTCCTCTTCCTCTCTGTTACAATTAAAACAACAACAACAAAAAAAAGCATTAAAAAGACTAAGAGAAAAAATTAGTTCAGGGTAACCAGTTTTGCTTTGGTAGCAGAAAGGAGCAAAGAAGCAGCACTCCTACAGTAAAAACAGGGGCTTTGAGAGGGCAGAAACACTGAAGAGATTCTGGCTTCCACCTCTGAACTGCCGCTGGCTCATGCACTGTGTTACAAAGCAAAGTCAAACACATCAGTTTAAAGGCCAGTGGCCTGCAATGGGGCAGAACAGAGAAAAAGCTCATGTTAGCCAAGCAACAGACTCTGCTGAAGGCAGCAACGTCTTTTTCTCTTTTGGTTGCTGTCTGCCTGCATAGTGCCTCTCCTCTATCGCTGTGCAAAGTCTAAAGCTTAGCTTAAACAAGGTGGCTTGAGATAAGTCATCCGACTGGACGTGTCACGAGATAGGCTGCTTACACAGCCAGTTATCGGGTCTCAGCTGAGACGCAAGAAAAAGCAGCTTCCTAAATTATCTCTGAATTGTAAGCCTTTAGACTACAGCCTTTTTTTATCTAAACCAAGTAAATGAAAGGTTTCATCATGGGCATAAACATTTCTGTGTGTCATCAAAGTTTCCTGCCAGTCAACACTTCTCCATGGAGGTATCAGTGAAGGTGCCCAGGTTCAAGTTGACAGCTGCAGTAACATGACTGTAAGCACGGTACTATCAATCTAATCTGGAGGCTTACCAAAGAGCAGATTCTCAGTAGATGCTACTGCTTGGCTCCTGTTACCAAATTCTGAACATCTTACCCCCAGATATAACGCAGATAACCCAAACAGCTGGCATAAGAGAGAATCAAAGTATATCAGAACTGAACTTCGACACTGGCATGATGCCTGGCCATTACGTTACAAATACCAAAGTTAAGATACCTCCAGGTAATACAAAGCCAACTTTAATACAGTCCAAGTCTAATTTCCAAGCTTTATATCTATCTTGCAACACCACACAGAGATCCCTCATTTAGCTTCAGGTGAGCTTTTATGTCTGCAGTACTCAGAGAGCAATGCAAAAAATCTTACTGTCCCTCTGAAAACTCAGAGCAAGAAGAGGTAGCATGGTATCTTTCAAACAAACAAACAAAAAAAAAAAAAAAAAACCAACCCAAAAACTATTAAACCCAAAAAAACAACTAAGGCATAACTGTGCCATTAAGTTTTAGAGAACACAAAATTCCTCCTACCCCACAGAGGGCTGGCTTTAAGCCCAGAAGAGTGTTTAATACCAACATATTAGAAAAATTTTGCATATTCCACAATTTGATAGACTTTGTTGTAGACCACCCTTTCTATTTTCCCTCCTTCCACTCCCCCATAAGAAGTTGCATGCTATTAAGATAAAAGAGGTTTTACAGCTCTATCATTGAAACATGACTATTTTCAGTATTTTCAGATCATGGATAAATGGTCAAATTAGAAGAAAAGGAGATTGATCTAAAAGGAAAAAAAAAATCCACCTGGAAAATTCAGCTAACACTCATCCACCGAAGACTTCTTCAAAGAAAGAAAACCACAGCAAGCAGCAGGTTACTAGAGAACAATAGAAATCTAGTCAGCAAAATCTACCTTAAAAATAAGACAGAGGGGCTCATATCTTAAAACTCACACAACATTAATTCTCACTAATGTATGAAAAATTCTTAAAATCTACATCTGGGGAAAAAAAGAACACACTTACTTTTAGTAGAGGAATTCAAAAAAGGATCATATTTATGTTTAAGGGAGCAATATTTCACCTGCGTGCACAAGTTTATTAGACTGACCACTACAAGGAAGAGTACTGACCAGCATCTGCCACTGCAAAATTACAATGCAAAACAAGAACAAACTTTCAGAGAGTTGTCAAACACACACACAGAGCAGACCTTCATGAAAAGCCTCATTGTTCAGGGTCTTGGGAACCTGCTGACATGGAGGGAAGGAATTATGTTGATGAGTTCGCTGCAGCGTTACTTGTCTGGTAGATTGAGCCACAAAGACCAAGCTTAAAATGACCTGCAGATTTTACTGAATTGCCTTGTTTAAGGCTCTCCCTCAAACTAGCTGATAACTACATAGCATAGCCTGCCTGATTCCTTTATGGCAATAATCTAGCTGAACTACTGTGCCATTTTTGGTTACATTGTGCATTATCACACTTACAAACATGAGCAGCGCTGAACATAAATAGGATACAGACTTCCTAAGACAGTCTTATAAAACAACCCATGGTTGTTAAGTGTATTGAAAACCACCTCTTAACAGAAATTCAGAATGTGAGTGACAGTCGTGGAGAAGTAATCAAAATTTGATACATTACCTGCAAAGAATAGAATATAATTCCACCATCATTGCTCATGAAGGTAAAGGATCATGTATCTAACATAAGAAACCAACAAAAATGTACAATATGGAATGGAGTGAAAAGCTATTCATTCAGGGAAAAAAAAACAAAAGAAATGCTAGGATGGATGACAGCGACAATTTAGTCAGAGGCACAAAGGATTACTGACTTAGGAAAACAGTAGCATGAAATTAGTCAATCACATTTTTCCATTTGCAAAATACCATACATTTACTTTGCTAAGATCTGTTTAGTTAGTTTTATAATGCACAATTGAAGGAAAGCTGTAGTAGAAAAAACCCCACTCAACGATAACTGAACTGTTGGCAGTTTTCATGGGTTTTAAAGAACAAAGTAATAATTCTGAATATGTCAAAGGCTACATCTAGAAGCTTTGACATTCCTTTCCACTCCCCCTATTAGCTAATTACGTCTGACAACTCAGTAAGTTTGCTTAAAAGGTGGATAAAGTGTTGTATGCCTGCTACTTAAAAAACATAAAGCAGCTGAATTCAAGCCCTTCCTTCAAAGCTTTTCTTAACTTTTAGAGGCACCACTAACAGTACACAGGATATTAACAGGCTTTGCACAAGTTCTGCCTGTAAGTAAGCATGCATTTGTCTGACAAGGGCAGTGTCTTAGACACATTCCTACCGTAGGGGAAATACACACATTTCAGCTAATTAGCAAAAGCTGAAGACCTTACTTTTGTTCTGCTATCACGAAAAGTTAGCATATTTGAAAATGCCATCTTCTCATTCACTAGTGTCCTCAAGTTCATAGAACAGCAAAATCTAGAAGCAAATCTAGCAGCCTAAAACTTAAATTGTAGAGTTTTTACTGATTCAGTCGATCATTCACAATTGGGGATTGTTACGATACTTTTTCAAAAACCTTTGAAGTGGCCAGTTTAAAAAGAAAATTAAAAAAAAGAAAGGTTTATTTCTAAAGATAATTACAACACTGATATTTGATAGACTTGTTTGATTGAACACTCACTCTCTGTGAAGATGGAAAAAAATCTTGAATCTTAAAGAGAAACTAACAAGCAAATCTATGCTTCGCTGTGTCCAAAGGAGAGCAGTTAAAGAACTGTGCAAAGCTAAAAGACAGCCCTTAGACTCAATAAAACAATTAAAATCAGTATCTTGTTTTAACTAACTTACTCTACTCAAAATATCCATAAGGGTTTGGTTGTTTTGTTTTGTTTTTTAAATACATTTACAATAACTAGCACCGAGTGTGATACAGATGCAGTGATAAGCGATTGCTTGCACTCCTCCCAGAGCAACTGAACATGTTTTTATTCTGTGCTGGGAGGAAATAGGAAGAATTCTGGTAAACATCTAGAGTCTGTATGTTTCTGTACACCACTGTACTTGCAAAACCTCTGGCTAGCTAACAAAGAATTATGCAGTAGCATAGACTAGGAGAAGCCAAAGTACCCATCTAATTAGGGCTTAAGCCCCTACTTTAGGAAAAAAACAAAAAAGGTATTAGTCCACTCCAGTCTCTTATATAAAAGTGCATCTTCACCATATTGCCACAAAACTTTACCTTCATTTTAAAAAAAATAATTAACTAATTAACATTTAAGGGGAAGGCTTGCAAATACTGGTTAGCAGAACAGATCTATAAATTGCGGTGTGCTAGGCAAAGGGATTGTGCTTCCCACTTCCAAAATGACTGGCAAAAGAGTCCAGTCTATAACTGATTCTATAAAAGGCATTACACCGGTTAATCATCGAGTGGGAGAGGGATCGTAATATATTATATATGGCTGAATAATACCCTTCAGCAAATTATGACAATCTCATCAAAGAATAAAATAGGGGGCAAAGATACCAAAAGAATCAAGTACTCTAACATTAAGCTCTTACAAAGTATCCTCCTTTAAGGATACAAACACTCCAGAGCACTGTGGAAGCTCTTCTTCCACAATAACAGGTTTTTTCATTTCCAATTTTATGGAGCTTTAAAAAAACTGCTCTGAAGCTTTTTTCTGGTCTTATTGTCACACTTGTGTTCCGTATACCAGCACAGGTCTACAACAGTGCCGCCAGTACAGCACTGGAATTAACAGTGCTTAGTGCTTTTAGACAGAGGAAGGAGATTTCTTCATATCCAATATTAAACCATTTAATAATGCACAAGTTATACTACATGTTGGTAGCAACAGTAATCAAGACAACATTAACTGTTAGAAAAAGCACCAAATACTCTAAAATTTGAAAGTTATCCTACTTGAAATACAGAATTAAAGCTAGCACTGGCCTCAGGATCTCTTCTGGTGAAGCAACCACTATGATATTCATAAAGGATGTGTAGGGATGAGACACCAACCTGGTGTAGAACACCTACTGTTCTCAGCCTTCTGCATAGCTATGGGAACAGGAGGAAGCTGAATGCAGGGAACCCCACAGCTCCTGCTTTCCCATTTGCCAGCTAGAGCAAGAACCTGTGGACTCTAAAAGCTCCTGGCAGTGCAGATGAGGGTCTGTGTTCTCTGCCAAAACAGCTACTCCCACCAATCTCTGTCTTTCCGTCTGCTGTCTCAGTCTCTTCATTCCACCTTCGCTCTACACTTTCCTGTCTTCCTTTTTCACTTGTCCCCTTGCTTCACCCTTTACATCTGCTTATCCTTTCATTCCTCCCATCGTTAAAGTGAGGCTGCAGTAACAGACTATAACTAAAATTACTTCCAGCATGGTCCCTTTAAATCTGCATCCATGGCATCAGAATCCAGCTTCAGGACTCCACATCCAGCCTGGATTCAGAGAGAAGCCACAGCACTGAAAAGTGACCATGATGTAGGTGCCTCAGCTGCAGAACATGTCATCAAAGCCAACTGTATGTAAAAGAGTTACGTTTGGCTTATAAAGCTTATGCTCTTGTCCTCCTCTCACATTCCTCTATTAGAGCACAAGTTCTTTGAGGTAGAGATTTCCAGCTATGTGTTTTGCAACATGCCTAGTGTAGTCAGGCCCCATTACAACTGTCAAACAGCCACCATGAATTAAAACAATTCACTCTGCAAGTGACAAACTTTGAAAATTTGCTTGTAGTTCCAGTTAGCCAGGATAATTTTCCCTTAAAAGGAAAAGGTAAGTGACAGGCTACACAGTGCAGGAATCTGAGATGTGAAGAGTTCAGCCTCTGTGCTGGAGGAAGTACAGATCATGGGTTTTTCCTCAATTAAACAGAAAAGTTACATTCTGAGTTTCACTTTCAAAAATCTTGTCTCCTCTGTACTCAAGAGAGGTTTGAGTGAAGGGAACAAGGACTCCACAATCTGACAAGAAAACAAGACAACATTAATTTCTTCCAATAATAGTAATTTCTCACCGTTTGTAACAGTTCACCCTTACCTCAACTTTGCTTCCCGGATCATGAGCTGCGGCAGCAAAGTAGACCACCTCCTGTACTTCATCCCTAGGCCGTGCAGAGTTCTTTCCAAACACCACCAGCCCATCTTTAGAACATGGGGGAAAGGCTACAAAACAGTAACTTGGGGGAGCTGCAGCCATTCTAGAAAGGAAAGGAGGAGTAAACAAACAGAAGTAGTGTTTGCTGAACTCATAACTACATGCATTAGAGAATCATTCAGTCTATCCCTGTTTGTTGTAGTTAAGAGACAATGCATTCCCATCTGTCAGCTGATTGTGCAATGACTCAGAGGAAGCTTATCTGGATTCAATAAAAAGAATTATAGTCATTTTCAGACATTTTTCACCCAAGGCTTGTGGGGGAATAAAGAGGAGGAATAAAGATAACTGTATCTTAATGAGTCTACTTAGTCCTCGCAGAAAGAAAAAAGATACTGTACACTGGAGCTGTTTGGGAACATACGACCTAGATGTATTCTGCTGACTCAGACAAGTCCAGAGACACATAATAATTTTAAATAATTTACTCTCTGCTCCCATGCAGTTTAAAATTTTAAAAAAGGAAAGAGAAAACACATTTGAGGGATTCCTGAGGGAGGGCAACGGTGTAACTAAAACCAGAACAAAGATACAGCACAACTCTATCAAAAACTGTCCATCAATTTATCTACTCAGATCAGAGAAAGACTGAAGCACTAATTGCACTTTATTTCCTCTGTGGTTTGTCTGCATTGCTGCTCTTGCCCAAATTTAATTCATTGCAGTTTATTTGTTTATGCAGGCTAATGTGAATATTCTTTAAAATACTTATAGGATAGCACAAACATTTTAAGATTTTAAGTGCCTGCAATGACAACATATTAATAAAAATGTAAATTGTTTCAGGACTATGACACTACTGTAGCTGGTCTCGTGTACATTGCCATCTCTGACATTTTTTCGACCATTCAAGGAAACTTCCGTCACATATGCCTACAAAAAAAAAAGGTGGAGTGTTTATTGCTTGTTAAAATAGCACTCAACACAGATGTCAGATTTCTTCATAGATCTTATAATTACATCACAAAATGCCAGCTCCAAAATAAGCAAGTATGTTCCTCTTCTCCCTCCACGATATCCTGAACAAGTAAAAATATCCACGTACAATCAATACAATCAAAAGTTTCTCCCCAAAAGCTGCTCATTTATTTGAAAGACAATGCTGGGGGTGGAGGTGTGTGTAAAGCTGGTTTTGATCACTTGGACACACTCCAAACCATTCAAATTTGACATCTTGTTTTTTTAAAGCAGTACCATTTGAACACACACGTCTTACAGAAAAGCAGGCCTCCAATATCAAACCAAAGAAAGAATGTCTTTTGGATAAAGTCTATAATCCATAAAGTGGCAATTGTTTGTGAAGAAAACACTCAAGAGTTTGCCTGTAAACTATGAAGAGGTCACACTGACACTCAGTCTTGCAAAAAAGCTTCAAAAGATGGTGTGTGTTAACGATGTCCTCTACCAACACAACATGGGGCGATAAATTGTCTAGGGAACCCATACAATCTTTAAATTTAGGTAACATTATATTTAAGAATAATCAGCCAGTTGAGTTGAAAATGTATTAAGAAACAAACCAATCTTTTTACAAGCAGAGTTTTGACTAGTGGGAAGGGACAACTACTATAAGCTGGAATTAGTTCAGCTGATAAAATACTTCCCCCAGAGAACACCTACCTGCAGACGTGCGTACTGTGCCACTAAGTCTCAGTACATTACTGGTTCTAGATGAGTGTCCTGCAGACATGCATGAAGACAAAGCCCCACTTTAACTGCCACTCTTGTTACTTGTGTATCATCAGAGCATTTGTGATTAAACTGAAATGCAACACAGAGCATTGCTCAAGCTTCATCACTAAGGAAGCCATTTAGTATTTTGCTATTAATTATTCCAAGTACATACATTTTGCTGTGTTGGTGATGTCAACCTAATTGCTTTCCAGCACCCTAAGAGCTCACATCTACCTTTGAGCAAGTAATCATTTAGTGCTCTAAATTTGTCTTCTGATGCCTTGCCAGATGAGCCAAAATCTTGAATAACTTGCAGACTTACTGTGGATCTCAGTATTCAAAATAAATATTCCTTTATTCGAAACACAAACTAAGTGGATTTATTTGAAATACATATGGCAGCTGAAAGACATTAGACATCCAAGAGCCTAGAAAGGTTAGGGTGAGACACAGTACTAATTTTTATTACATTAAGTTCTTCAACTTACATATCAAACGTATTGCCAGGTAGGCTTAAAAAGATGGGAAATAATGCTTCGGGACTGTGTTACTGAATAAACTGGAAGATACACAAGGCAGGCTTTATGCACGGCAGACATCACCTACAGACTGAGCAGGCAGGGAAAACAATGGAAAATCTGTAGGTATCTCATATTCTAAACACTCATTAAGTCCTCCTTGAAATAAAGCAGGCTCATTTGTATTTGGGAGGTTTTTTATTTTTTCCTTTAAATATATCAACAGTTACCGAACCAAAAAACAAATTGCCATTTTGGTAACACTTTTTAAGTATGCAAGTGTGAGTAAGCTACTTTATTAACTACATTTCACTTCAACACACAGTATATTTCATACAGGGGGGGTATGTAACAGCTAAACACTGCAAGCTGTACGTTAAAACCTTGTACTGAAAATGTGACTGTCCTAAGAGTTAGCACTAGGATCTTAAATTACATTTCTAGAAATAGAATCTAGCAAGCAGTCTACTACAGTTTAAATCTACTCACTTTGCCAGGTAGGAGTTTTTCCTAGAACCTCATCTGGTTCATTTTAAATATGACAAGGATGGCAGTTCATCAGATACACCCACAACCTGTTTGTCCAGAATGCTACTGAACTTCATCTTCCTCCATCATGTAACTAAAGCAGTCTCTTAGCAGCAATCTAAGCAGGATATTTCTACTTGCCCACTTTATTTTCCTTTTTCTTAGTTCACCTTCAGGTTGTCCTCATTCTCATTTTCACACATTTGCTGCCTCTTTGCCCTCTCACAAGATACCATCCTGACTCAATATCAAACAAGCATCTTTCATGTACAGAAGGAACAGAATACTCCTCCTTCACAGTCTGATAAATCAGACTAACTTAAAAACCACCTACTGTTAATCCCTACGCTTTTTTTTTCACAGATTATTTGCTCCTCCAGTGAAAGGCAATCCTAAAAACCTTAGAAAACACTAGGAATGACTGCAAACACATCTGAAATAATACCTTGTTGCCCATTCACAGCCACAGCTCTTCACCATAGAGCATGTTAGCATACAGGCTTGATTTTCTCAACCGATCATACCTCAGGCTTACATTTTGATGTAGACAGTGTAAACCTACACTACGTCAACAGGCCCTAGATTTGACTGCAGACCATTACACTCATGGATGGGCCACTGCAAGTTAAGAGAAACAGGTCTATTTACAGGCTATATCTAAAACCATCCTGCATATGAAAGCAGTAGAAATAGACCAACAGCTGTATGTTACGCTATACAACTACATAATCATAGAATAACAAAATACTTTGGGTTGGAAGAGACCTTTAAAGATCATCTAGCCCAACCCCCTTGGCAAGAAGCAGGGACATTTCCAACCAGATCAGGTTGCTCAGAGCTCCGTCCAACCTGGTCTTGAACGTTTCCAGGGATGGGGCATCCACCACCTCCCTGGGCAACCTGTTCCAGTGTTTCACCACCCTCAGTGTAAAAAATTTCTTTCCTGTATCTAGTCTGGTATCTACCTCCTTCTGGTTTCAAGGCATTACTCCTTGTCCTATCACAACAAGCTCTACTAAAAAGTTTCTCCCCATGTTTCTTATAAGCCCCCTTTAGGTACTGGAAGGCTGCTGTAAGGTCCCCCTGGAGCCTTCTCTTCTCCAGACTGAACAGCCCCAACTCTCTCAGCCTGTTCTCATAGGAGAGGTGCTCCAGCCCCCTGATCATCATCGTGTCCCTCCTCTGGACTCACTCCAACAGGTCCATGCACACAGGTCCATATTAACTGCTGCAGTTTCAGGTAGTTGACAGGCATCACACTCAGGTGACCTAGAATCACAGCAGGCACAAAAGCTGGAAAGCCAGTTCCGAGCAACAGCCACGGGTTAATATAATCCACTTGCTATCTTTTTATTTGACAAAAACGTAGTAGTACAGCAGGGATGCAGTACTGCATGTGGTCCTATTTTTTTCCAGAGTCTCCTGGTCACTATGGCACTTAGGTTAGTGTTCTGATACTATGAAGAAGCTTTGTTTAACAAGTTCCTTTATTAAGATCTTCTCTCATTGTGATAAATCTCATTTAGAAACTGCCAAGACAAATTAATTCTATGAACAAATCACCATCACTGTCAATGGTAAAACAGACTGGCTCCTAAGTACTTTGATGCAGAAAAAAGGAGTAACATCCACCAGACAATGTCTGGCTCAAAACAACACAAAGTAAAACAACAGGTATGACAATTATTGGGGCTTTATAAACACATCTGAACATCACTATACTCCTGAAACAGGGTGAACATGGAAGTGCTGCTGCCTAGCACCACCTCACGAAAACTAACACATAAATCTTGACAGACATAAAATATTAATCTTCAGGTTGAAAATACCAAGATGTGGAACATTTCATTCTAGAGTATTTTCCATTTCACAGTATGAGGATTTTACAAATGCCAATGTGTATTAAGAAGGGTCACAAATTATAATTAGAACAACTTGCACTATTAGTGTCAAAATTTGTCCACAATCAGTCTTTTAGAGTGGTCAACAAGAAATAAAATTGTTATTCTTTAAGTCTGTACATAAAGGTCATGACACAATCTAATGAAAGCATAATTTAGATGTCATTTTTCACTTATTAAAAAAAAAGGAACAGACAAATAATGCTGTTACAGCAACAGATACACAGAACAGGCTGCAGAATCTCATCCTCCCCTCCTAAACACGTGACTGTCTGAGACTGAAGGCACACTCCTAGGAGAACAGGGATGTGCTTAAATTATTCAGTGTGTTCTGGAGCCCTCCCCCTGACCCAGGAAAACTGAAATAGCTACGTATCCACAACAAAGCTCTCTGAGCCTATCAAGTCAGACTCTAAACCAGAGAAAGGAAGATTTTCATACTAACTTACTCAAGATTTTGCGGTGGGTTTTTTTGGTCTTTTTTTGTTTGCATTTGTCTTTTTTTTTTTTTTGTCTTTTTTTTCTTCCCTCCCAACCAGAATAACACTGTGTACTGCTTCTCTGAAAGCAACAATTTGGTACTGAAAAAATCTTTTATAAACTTCAAGAATTTGACTGCTACAATAAAACTACTTACCAGAAAAATAAACTTATCCTCCCATATCAAATAGATATAAACTTTTTTTCAAGTCAACTAATTTCCCTTGTTTGACAGAATACCCTGAAGAAATTAAGCACAAAGTAATCAACAGTTTTGTAAAGTTACAAATTATGTGAAAACTGACTTGCCAACTGTAGCTTTCATAGTTGCTGTCTCTTATTTATTAAAAAAAAATTACCAAAAATAAAAATTCAATATTATGAGCTATTAGTTTTTGAAGCCCTTCTAATAACTTATTGTCCAAGCAATTCCAAAGCTTATTTCTAAAACTGTAAAACTGCTTTTGCCAAGAGCAAGTTCTTTTCTCTGTCTTTTCTTTCAGTTGGAAAACAAAACAATAGGCTTATAATGAAAGTGCAGCACTCACTAAGAAGCAGTGGGCAATAAAAAGGATTAGTGTGAGAAAAGAGGGTCAAAAAAAGGGTCTGTCTTGAAATTTAACTCATGCTTATTGAACTGTATCAATATTTGCTCTTCACTTTTTTAATTGCTGCTAACTTAATGCCCTGCAATGTTATATAAAAAAAAAAAAGCTAAAGATGCCCTTAAAGTCATATATAAAAACCCTTTGGTTTTAATATGTTAGGTTAGCTAGGGTTTCTGAAACATTAATTAAGATTTACACCAACTGAAAAAATTCTGAAATAGCTACTCCTATGTGCAGAGCTACTCCTTTCCTGACAAGGCACCATTTACGACATGTTAAGTGATGCACATGTACAAACAATTCTGCCCTTAATATGCTATCCAAAATTTCTGTTTGCTACACCAATATAGTCTCTTGCCTAAAAATGTAATAATACTCAGTCACCACACGTAGAGCGATACCAGATCGGTAAAATATATTACATGAGAAGTCAGTGTAGTGGGTTTGCGTGGCAAGGTTTCGGCAGTGGGGGGGGCTATGGGGTAACTTCTCACAGAAGTTGCTAGAAGCTACCCCCATGTCTGACAGAGTCAGTGCCACCCGGTTCCAAGATGGGCCTGCCGCTGGGCAAGGCAGAGCCCATCAGTGACAGTGGTAGTGCCTCTGTGATAACATATTCAAGAAGGGAAAAAATTGCTTGAAAAGCAGCAGTGGAGAGAAGAGTGAGGATACATGAGAGGAACAACTCTGCAGACACCATGGTCAGTGAAGAAGGAGGGGGAGAAGGTGTTCCAGGTGCCAGAGTAGAGGTTCCCCTGCAGCCTGTGGTGCAGCCCATGGTGGAGCAGGTTGTCCCCCTGCAGCCCATGGAGGTCCATGGAGGAGCAGAGATCCACCTGCAGCCCGTGGAGGAGCCCACAGCGGAGCAGGTGGATGACCGAAGGAGGCTGTGGCCCCATGGGAAGCTCACACTGGAGCAGGCTCCTGGTGGGACCTGTGGACCCGTCGAAGATCCACCCTGGAGCAGTTTGTGAAGAACTGTAGCCCATGGGAAGGGCCCATGCTGGAGAAGTTTGTGAGGACTGTCTCCCATGGGAGGGACCCCACCTGGGAGCAGCAGAGTGTGAGGAGTCCTGCCCCCTAGGAGGAAAGAGCGACAGAGACAATGGGTGGTAAACTGACCACAACCCCCATTCCCTGAAGAGGGGAAGGGTGGGGGAAAGGTGTTCTTGATATTCAGTTTTGTTTCTCATTATCCTGCTCTGGTTTGATTGTTAATAAAGTTAATTTTGCCCAGATCGAGTCTGTTTTGCCCATGATGGTAATTGCTGTCTTTATCTCGACCCACAAGCTTTTCATTGTATTGTCTCTCCTTCAGCCACTCAGGGAGGAGGGAGGGTGAGCAAGCGGCGACATGGTGCTTAACTGCTGGCTGGGGCTAAACCACAACAGCCAGCTACCACTGTTACAGCTCCTTTTCACAAGAAATCAAAACGTCACTCAAATAGATATTAAGGAAGAAAAGTTCAGTGAGACCAAGCAGTCAGCACTGGCAACAGAAAAGCATTCACCTCATGTTACTATAATACAATTTAACTGTAAAATTTGCCTTATATTGATATGAATTGACTCATAAGCTGGCAAAACGTCAGCTTGATCAAGCCAAACCTTCACCTAGGAGCATAGCTGCTGCATTCATTACTCAGCATAGCTACGCTTCCAGCATGGATGGAACCACAAACAATACACTTTGCTTTCCTTCAGCTTAGTGAGGTTGCACAGACAAACTTGTCTTTCAAACATTTTCTAAGTTTGTCTTCAAGATTTTTTTTGCTGTAACTGTCAAGCCTTCTGAACCACAGACATAACCAAAGCATTGTACAGCGTGAAGTCTAAACCTCCCCTAACCCCCAGTTTTCCAAGCACACCTGTGATTGTCCTAGATAACCTATTCCTAATGCTGGTGATAATCAACATTCTGGTTTTGAGACAGTGTAGGTGTCCACAAAAACAGCGGTGGGACAGTTAACACTGGGGTTTCATCTCAGACCTCCACAGCAGTTTGGTCAGAACACCACTTTTACTGATCATAGAGCCTAATTTTTCCATCCTCACTTCTATGCTCTCTGCAAATTAAAGCTAGTCTGGAACACATGCTTTTGGTACAACAAATATGGTACAACAGAGGCTGCTAAACTCCTTGCTGTTAAGTTCTGAGTGCATTCTGGTGATGACAGCATTTTCTTTAACGTTTATATTGCAAAAGAGATTTGAGCTGCTATTGAAGTCCAGAGAGCATGTTAAACCTTTTACGAAGGCATACAACTTGTTTCTATGTATTAAAGGATGACTTCTCCTTACTGCATTTAGGGCTTTTATAAAACAGAAACCCAGCTGTGCTAATACTTCTGAAGTATTTCAATAATGTTGAAAGATTTCAATAAACCTGTTTTCATTGCTACCAGAAAGGCCAAGTGACCTAACCTGCAAGAAACATTTACAATGAAAAACTGAGAGGCAGTATTTGAACAAGGGTCCTCAGATGTCGATCACGGTTGTCCCATTAGCAAAGAAGAATATATCGAAGAGGCCACACATTATTTATTCCCAACTCTTCCACCTTTTAGTAAGGTGGTAGGAGAAAGATCAGTTACAACTGTGAAAACTTTGTTCAAGGTCCAGTTTTTTGTTTTGAACCTTTATTTTAACCTTCAAATTAAGATGTTTCCTGTGCCTGAGACAAGCTTGTATTTCCATTTACAAATCAAGCCTAGTGTCTTATGCACATAGAGACATGTGATCTCTGCATCCTGCAGAAAAGCAATGTTTCCAAAAACAGAAATGAAAAGCAAAATTCTTTCAGCTGCAGCCACAGAACAAAGACAGCAAACTGAAAGGCACAATAATAATATTGTTGCCATCTCAGGAAACACTGAAAAGTTATTTTTTTAATTGACAATTTGGACAGTTTTAATGCATGACTTATCAGGCGAGAGGAAGGTTGCATTTATTAAGAAATTAGAAAGCAGAGACTGTTCCTGAATATAAAGCACAAAACCATGCCAGATCTGTGCGTCCCTACAGTTTGGACATTTCACTACGAGACCTCAGTCAAACTGTTTGACTCTTTCCTTACCACCTATGGATGATGATACCAGCTTACTACTTGAAGGTCCACGCTCAACTTTCATTGTCTCGGTCCCTCTAAGCTGTGTCTGAGAAGATATCTAAGAGGAGTTATCAGCAGCTGAAACTTCACAAGCCATGCCCAACTCCTCTCTCTCTGTTTTTTTTTGGTACATTAACTACATGCTGAAAATTCTTCAAGAATTTGCTCAAAATGAGCAACATCTCAAATTTCTAGTCAGAGATTTGGGATGGCCACATTCTCCAGTAAATTTACTTTCATTTTTGAATTACAAGAAGTAGCAATTCCCTATACAGGCACAAAATCTAGTTGTGTTTCAAAGCTGTCCTAAGCAATACACCCCATTTGGTGATTTAACTGAGCAAATGCATAATAGGCCTAGATGGAATTGAAAATATTTCTCTTGCTGTATGTAGGGAAAATTACAATATTCCTGGCAACAGCTGCCAGATTTCTTAAGCCTGTCTAACAAATTAGATTCCAGCCATCAAATAAGCATGGTAAAGATGTTCCACATTTGAAGTCCTAACAAATGGTAAGATTTCAGCTGTTACAAAAGTTTACAGTCCCTTGACCAATGGGCTCTCTTTTAATTGTCTAATATAGCCTTGTCTAACCTTTCAAAGTAAGCACCTTTCAAAAGATGACAGGATCTTTTTTTTTGCCTCAAGTAATCTGAACTATGTCAATGAAAACATAGTTCTATTTAAAAACAAATCAGGGTCAGTCATCCAGAAGACAACAGATTTCAGTCTCATTTCCATCACAGGCTCTGCATACATGGAAAATTCATTATTTATACAGACTTTTCACTGAGTGGATGTCAGTGCACTTAATTAAGTCTCCGAGCAGTCACAGAACTCTGTTCTTTTTGTAGCTGCTATTCCAGCCTGCAGTCGAAGGTCATATTTGTAACACTCTCCATTTCGTAGAGAAGCACCTGTTTTCCCATTTCTGTCGCTGGGGCAGGGACTCTTGGTAGGAGCTGCTGGCACCTAAAGCATCTTTGTACAAGACACAACTTCATTATGAGAAGTCACTAACTGCTGCATAATACTTAGCTATGTAGCTTTCCCTCTTTGTATAGAGCAAGCACAACCCAGTTTTGTCATTCAGTTAGGTCTTCATCACTGCACAGGAGAGACTGTCTACCTCCACACACAAGTGGCTAATGCACATTGACTGGTAGTCATTTCAAATTAGCAACGTAGTTATGTTAACAAGGAGTAAAATTAAAAGCATCAAGTTGGAAGTCTCAGTTTAGTATAAAATACAACCTAAAACAACAGCAAGTGTTGCAATACTAGCAACAGAGACTGCAATTGTTAGGATGTCATGCAACACACTGTGGCAGAAACCAGCCATCTGGGTACCTTACAGAGGCAGGTGTGGACAGCAATTCTCTGCAATTTCTCAATCTGTTGAATTTACAGAAAGAGAAGGCCAATACACATGCTTCACAACTCTTCAAGTCCATAATAAATAAAGAAATTATTACTGGAAGCTTCTAGTATAAACTAGCACACTTTCTTATATGGAAGCTGCATAAAGCATTCATGGTTGATGACTTTTGAAGGGGAGGGTGGAAAGCCAAAATCAGTACCCTTTACCAAAAGTACCAAACTCAGCAAAAGTAAACAAAGGGAGCTTAAACCATGCCCTACTTTACCAGGAAAAAGAAAGTTAAAAATGTCTTCCAAAAAAGGAAGTTACCATAAAAATCTCAAACTCTAAGCATCATAAATACTTTCCTGGGGAGGACAAAACCTCAATGGTTTCCATCCACCACATTTGCCTCAATATAACACCTATCTTTTTAGGCTATGTAAGCTCTGGTATCTAAACTGCTTGGAAAAGTTCACGGAAGTATGAAAGATTTATGTTAACTTCAGTTTTGATTAATCTCAAATCAGTGGAAATCTTGTGTTCATAGAGATCATACTTCCTAAACAAACATGACTGAGTGTTTGTTTTGAGACTTCGTTTTGTTTGGCTGGAGGGTTTGGGGTGCATGTTATGAATAAACCTGCATGCTTAGAAGTGCTTTAAATCTCTAATTCTAACCCAGCTTTTAAACCAGTAATAGTCTATAACCAAATGAGTCAGCCACTCCACTTCCCACAAGCTCCTACGTTTATTATCTTCTAAACTACTGAGTAAATTTAGCATACACAGATAGTGTGCATCACAGATTTTACCAAGAGTACCACAGCACAGTCACTTCTCTGGGATTATTAAAGTTTCACATCTTACAGGTATGAATGCCTTTACTCAGTTGTAAGAACATTTTTCATAGGGACAGATTTGTACCTATGTGCACTGGTACGATCAGGGCCCTAACAAAGCTGTCTTCTGTTTCAGATGCTGGTTTAATATGATATTTTTTCGTCTCTAATTATCAGGACTGCAGATAATGCCTTTTTTTTTTTTTTTAAGGCAGGTTAATCATAGCCTCTATCTAGTATTATTACAGTAGCACAGACAGAGATCTCATTTCTGCAGACTCTTGCAGGAAGGTGCGTACGTCTGCTCATCAGCCTGCTCGAGCAAACGAACCCCTCGCATACCTGCCCGAGCCTAACAGTACGCTTTGAAATGCACATGAAGGCACCTAGATTTCAAGGTGACGATATGAAAAGGCACCTTCAAAAAAAAAAAAAAAAAAAAAGAGGGGGGGGGGGAGCA
>WHYT01017252.1:62245-73532 GCA_009806455.1 Tetrax tetrax
ACAAAGACAACTGTAATTTAAAGGCTGACCTGTAACCACCTATCTTTACACTGAAATGCTTGGGAAACATGCTAGGGATCATTTTGGTTATAAATATCACGAAAACAAAACTATGGTAGCACTCTGTTCAATATGTACTTAATACTGCAATTTAATGACTGTCACATACAGTACTCACTGGAATACCTCTATACTGGGGATGTTGCTGGCAGCACAAGGACATAAGGTACTGAAAAGCAAAGATTTAAGACTCAATAAAGCGATTCCTTCATTTTCAACACTGCTTGCCTTGTCAGTTGATCTTAAAGAAGCAAGCTTTAAAAAAACATGTCAGACTGTAAGCACCATTCCTGAAGCTTTGCTAAAAGCTTTCTTGTGTCATTGCACTGCGTATCAAGAATTTTCAAATAACATGAGCTGTGAAGGCTGCTTCTGTACCTACAGAAGGCAGCAGCTCCCACTGTAATTGCTAAGTAGTGGCTGTGAATGACAGGCTGCAGTTCTAAAAACCATCAGTACATATTTTCCTATGTAACCACAAAACAATAAGAAATGCGTGAAGGCAGTTACAAACTGCAGGAGAAAAGTGCTCTGCTTTGAGCCATGAGGGCTTGTTTCTTGCATTTCACATGCGTGCCAGCCAAGATGTTGCTGAGTTAACTGAAGTTCCAATATTCCTTGTCCCCTTGGAGGACAGGCAGCTGCCTGCCTCTGCTCTCCTGCAGGTAGCGAGCTGGCTCCTGCTGGCACTGCAGCAGTCAGCAGCATGCGTCTGGATTAACCAGCAGATGCCACTGAGGTTAAGACAGGCACTGCTATTTCTACCTAAGAAATCCCTTCATCTTCGCAGAACGACTTTTAATGATAGCAAATGGTAATAAAGTTGAAGTGGCTTTTCAAATCTGCTGCTGATTCTGCACTTTTGAAACATTTTTTCAGTTCAATTACAGAAATTTTAACACAGCTATCAAGAAAAGCACTAAGAATAAAAGCCATCCACTCATCTGTCATAAACCTACACACAACACCAAATAAAGCATCTTGGTCCTGCAGCTTTAATACTCTGCTGGCATTAACAAATTAACTACATGTTCACTGAGTTATTTTTATGAAATGCTTTAAAAAATCCAAGCAGAAGATAATGTATATGTACATTTCACAGCATTCACTGACTCTGAACTCCTATTTAATACAAAGGGAACAACACTTGGCCCTTACTGACGACACATAGTGGCACCTCATTATTTAAGCTTAACTTCTTAAGTATTTGGACAGTAATCTGGGCCAAGTTTTATTTCATGCTTTTATGCGTTCATTCCCCAGCCAGATCCTCAGAGAACATGCTAAACACTGCAATCATCTAAAACCTTAACAGACCCAATGTGAGTCTCAGTTCTGCTCTTCCCAGCAGCGTGCACACGCACTATTCCCCCTTTGCTTGGCTGAATACCTGCCAGTTCCCACATCATAGGCAAGACTGTCTTAAGGGCCAAGTTCATAGCCTATTACCTCTCCTCAGGCAATTAGCACAGCCTAGGCTCCCCACAGAGTCAATGCAGAAAGACAGGGAACAATTTGATAAAGAATGTATCCCAATACAACACAAAAAAATGTGATGAGTTGCCCTAAAGTGCCAACTGCTCTGGTGACTGTAGGGGAAATCAAGACATAAAGATGACAATAAATATATATACATCTCAATATGCAAAATCATGACCAGTAAGAAGAGCTAACTAGATAATTATTCATTATTTCCTCACAATAAAAGAGTCAGGACAGACAACAAGCCTAAAACCAAAGGGAAATTTTTTCCTACGCTATTCTACTGTGAAACTCACTACCATAAAACATCATGGAAGCAAAAGTATAAATGGGTTCATGAAAACTAGATGGTGTCATTCAGGAAAAGACCTAAAAGTTACCAAAACAAATTATGTGGCCACAGATGCTGGAAAAAAAAAAAACAAAAAAACCCCAAAAACAACCAACCCCCCAAAAACCCCAAAAAACCTCACTTCACCACTGCGTACCTTCACTTATACATTTTGTCTGCCCAAACGGTTGCTGCTGACAGTAATCTGTAACGTCAAGATGCAGCTGAACTCTAATAGTAGCCTTCTAATACTTATTTGCAACACTAGGTGGCAGGGGAAACATCTACAAGACCACGAACCTTGAATGTACAGTCTCACTTGGCAATAGTTAAATATCAGTGCAATGCAGCAACCTCAATTTTGTACAACTGGATTTGCTTTGTGTCCCTACATAGCCTTGAGCAACACTTTTCAAGTAAAATACTGTGTTGAGAGACCCATATGCTAGTGGTGCCAGAATACAGGCTAATTCCTTCCCTGAGATACCCTGACCTCTCATTTAGGAAATGACAAAGAACTGCAAAATATTTCTCCCCAGTCAGAAAAGTTAAAAAAAAACCACCCCACAAAATGGAGTTCAAATGTTCATGATCTCTGTAAAGACTGTACTCCTGTAAAGACACAGCACTATAACGTTTACCTTATGCCTCTATTTTTTCTAAAAAGTCACTTTATTTAAAATTCACATCAATTGTGTGCTACTTGTAAAAATACTGCAAAGTGGCAATGATGAAACAAGTTCTGCAACTCAGACAGCTGCAAAGCAGGCAAGCCAATGCAAATTGTTCTTCAGGCCCTATTCATCCTCCTGTCAGTATGCTCTTCCCTTTTGCAGAAGGGGAAAAACTTCAGACTTGTAATATTTTGCTCAAGATCTCCCCCAAAGTGAGAGGAAAAAGGTATGATCTTTTTTCATGAATGCAAGCTCCAAGTTTCAAAAAAAGTGTGTGTGTTTATGTAAGAGTCACCACTTCTGCATTGCAGCATAACTGGCTATTTTCCAAGTTACAGACATTTCCTAGAATGTTGCTGACATTAAAAGTGAAAATCTGACATTTAACTCCTACTTTGTTCACGTAAGTTAAAGAAAAATGCAGACAATTATTGGCATGCTTGGCAACACTCTCCCTTTAGAGGAGAAAATGAGAACAGGGTAGTCACTCCTCTCATTCAGCTTTGTATCAGTTTCTCAGCTGAATAAAGAGATGCTGATGCCTTCTAGCACATCTTTTAAAAATCTGCAGAAAAAAAAAAGTGAGGTCAGCACACTGCTTTCCAAGCAGTGACACACAAGAAGGAAGGTCAAGTTATACATAAAGGAGTCACTGAAAGTGATCTCAGCACACAAACAAATCACAGAAAGGCACTGAAGTGGATTTTGATTTTCACAATGTTTGATAACTGGAAAGTTTGTTTCATTTCTGAAAAATAAGTTAATACAAAATTTAAAAAACACTGATGTGCAAGTCTTTGCTGCATAAAAGGAGGTACATTTTCATACTTCAACACATTTTTACATAATGAACAGAAATTCTCTTTTATATAAAACAAAGTGTTTCTTAGCCAACAGCAGCTGTCAACCCCAAAACACAGAACTAAGACAACAAGAGAACCAGTCTAAGTCACTGCCATTTGTGTCAAAAATAATGCTGCCATTTTCTACAGCTCATCATGCTTGTACGTAAATTCCCTTGCAGATATAAACCCATCACTGTCTTCGTCTTCTTTATCAAATATGTCTTCAACCAAAGCATCATGCTGGGTATCATTTACCACTGCTCCATGCTTTTCAAATTCTTTCTTCAAGTAAATTTTCACCTATTAAACAAAAAGTGAGAGTTAATGTTTGTAGGCTTATGAAATTATTGATTACTGTAGTGTAAGACAGGACTGCTATGTTCAGAATGGTAGTATTAGACAATAGATGCCTTCATTCCTATCCCACTGCCAGAATAATACTTGTCTGACTGATTCTACAGCCCCAGTCAGTGATGAAAGACCTTTAGTAATATGAAAGATAGTAAAATTAGCAAATCAGTTGCCATACCTTTATGATATCTGACCGAAAATTGAGCCAGGAAAACCTGTCATCCGATGTCTATACAGTAAAGTATAAACAGCTAGGCACAAGTTATTAGCTACCAACTGGTCAGAGACCTGAACAGCTTTTTCACATCTCACCACTTTGACAAACCAGTAGATGTAAACAGCCACCCCAAACATATACAGAAATCTGTCCACAATCTCAGCATTTGCTGCTCTAATGGGATCTATATTAAAGATTTATTTCTAGACATCTCAAAATTTTGAGGGACAAAGATTCAAGGTAGCTTTTAAACAGACTAGTGGAACAGTTATTTGCACTAAGCTCATTACTACTGGTAAGCAGTGTTTTGAACATCAGATTATTTTTACTGAGTTTAAAGTTTAACTATTAAGATGCCAAGTGTTCTAAATTGCAGAGCCTTCTGCAAGAATATCAATACCAACATACCCACCAGTTACACAGATACCACTTGTATAAGAAGAACTGTAACAGCAGACTGTTAACAGCAAGATAAATGGGCCATGTTTCAGCTGTTTTATTAAATTCACATTCTGGTATTTGTTAGGGTCATTGCTTACATTTCTAATACACAGACACGAGACACACTGACACTGTTTGTCAGATGCGCAGTACAAAAGATTAGTCTTTTGGGTCTAGCAAACTATACCAGCCACAAATGAAAACACACAGTGGCTTATCCTAACTTCTCATGGATGACTTCAGCACATCAGAAAAGCAGAAGACTGAAAATAGGAGACAAACATAATGTGAATAATGCTGAATACATGTCCTTCAGACAGTGAATGCTATGCAACAGGACTTCCCTACAGCAGAAGAATTTCTAATTCCAGCTTATTAGTAAATACGCAACTAACTCCAAAAAGCCCCAAACTGCAGTTGTATTTCTAAGATGTTGTACTTTTAAGTCTCCCATAACTATAGGGCACACATTGGTCACATGCCTATGCCTCAGCTTCCCGAAGCTGCTTTTGACTCTCCAGTCCAGCAGTTCTGCTGGGATCCAAGGCTCAGCATGGTGCAGCACAGATGTGCATCCCTGGCTTAGTTTTATTGAAAAAAAATTTTGTTAAGGTCTAAGAAAGTATGTGAGCTGAAGCCATGCAAGAAATGCAAAGCACAGAAACTTAATTGTTGAGCCAGTAGTTGAAGAGCATTCAACAAGGAAAGATACCAAAACAAAAAGGCATAAAACTCCAAAAGCAAAGAAATTAAAGAACTGGAAGGCAGCAACATTCAGTCATCTCCAGGTAAGAACAGAGACTCACCCTTCCCTACATGACTAATGACCACCTGGCCAGCAGTAACTTTTTAACATTCACAATGAGCCTATCAGTTCAGTACTTATGCTAATAACTCATTAGTCCTAGTTACCCATACTGTGCATCACCCAAGCAATAAATTTCCTTAAGCACTCTTAAATAGTGTGTATTCTGCTTGCAGATTTGCTATGCACAGTAGTAGCTAAAATTTAACTTGTGTTTAGATACTTCCCTAGCAGTATCAAGTTAAATGTTATTTTTCCCTTTCCACTATCTCATCCTGTTAGGCTTGCTCACAAGAAGGGTAACCCACTCACCTCTTGCTTGGAGAGTTTCCAGTCATCATTAAGATCCATCTCTTGGAATGACTCATGAGACCTTGGTCCATTCCTAATTTCTAGAAGGTCAATGTTGAAAATCAGTGTGCTCTCAGGTGGAATTTTTCCTGCACAAAATAGCAGACATGAAGAAAAGTTTAACACAACTACATATTCAGTGCCATGTAAAAGCCATACGTGTCAGAGCAATGTTCCAGTAATCCTACTACTTTCAAAGCACCCTGCCATTTGAACTAACAAGGGTAAGTATCTGCAACAGTAATAAGTAACTATATCAGAGTATAGCCTGGATCCTGAGCAGCCCTCACAGCACATAGACAACTTCAGATACAACTAGTTTTGTTAGAGACTAGTATGTGTTGATGTGAGCTCACATTCGGACTCATTCTTGAATCTTTTTTCATGGCCAGAGCCAGACAGAGTGTGAGTGGAAAACAGTGAAGACGACTCTACAGCCAGCCTCCTACATTGGCCTCTACTGCAACATACAGCCAAGAGCTATGGACAGGGCAGCAAGAAGGGAGAGTTCAGTTCTCCTGATATACTGTAACTCCAGCACTCTCCAAATTCCTCTCCACTGCCAGCCATCACCTTGTACCTGCTCTTCCGCCACTGGAAAAACTCTTCTTGCAGAGAAAGGAGGGCAGCAATGCTGTCAGTATCCCATGGGTGTTTCTGGACTGCCACAGAAAGCACTGCGCTATTTCCAAATACACACCAGAAATTAAGTATATTAAGTATGTAAATCTACTCAAAAGATATGTTGGGATCATCCCATTTTTGATGTAGTGAAGAGACTGCTAGTTTCCTAATAGTCCCAAAGACCATCCCCTTCTCCCCTACTCCCTCAGCATTTCAGTTTATGGGGCATTGGCTTTTACAATGGGATGACAGGCCTTCACGCTGATGGCTGAAGCTACTGTCACAGACCTTTTAGCATGCCACTTTGCTCCTTATATAAGAGAGGTTGAATTGGACCAAATATATTTCTATATTGGATGGCAGCACCCCCCCAAAAAAATATTCCTGTGCCTTAAGAAGATAGGGAGAAAACTAATCCACACCTACTATTTTTAGGCTATGGTGTTAAATACACCCCAAGCTGCAGCAACAAATGGGATTGTAGATTTCTGGGATGAATAAATGTGCAGCAACTTCTGGAAATACAGGGCACAGTAGCCTGCTTTGAGTTTGGAACACAGGTAGTTTTTCCCAAGTGTTGCAGAAAAAGACATCTGACTCATCATTCAAGTCAGACAGCAAGCAAGGCACCAGGTGGGAGTCTAGTGAAATTATGTGCATTCAGAGGAATGCATGAAGAATATGGAATAATTCTGTCTTCAAGGGCATAATTTGAAAATAGCAACATAATTATGTTCAAATACTTCAAAGATCTCCTAAAGCAAGTAATTTCTTAGAGCAGCTAGCAGTTCAACCTTGTTCAACCTTGCAGTAAACACAGAGGTGAGGCTTGCAAGTCTTTGAAGAACAACTGTAGTGCTTTACAGAGTAATAAAGGCAGTTAGGCCTGTGATTACTACCTGAGCATTGCAGCATTTAATATCTTTTTGTGGAAAAATTTACAGTTGTGCCCTGCATACAGTTTACTAACTGACCACCACAAGTTTCCTGCTCTCTACTAAAGCATGATTACTTCCAGTACTATCTCTTGAAACCCAAACCATGGCTTCTAGAAAAAGAGGTTTTGAAAGGATACATTCAGGAAAAAAGGGTATGGGAGTAGTATGTAGCCTAGGTTCTGCCCTACTTGCCAGAAGATACAGACATGCCAACACTCCTCATTCCTGAAACTGTCTCAGATTAATGGGAGAGGACTGCAGGAGGAAGGATTATGTGTTCCAAGACTTATATCCTTCCTGCTTTGAAACCTTGCATTACCTTAACTTCATTTGTGATAACTGTTGTCTCAACAAAATATTCTAATAATTGCTCAAAAAAGTTAACTAAACCAAACCCCATAAAACAAAGAAGCAACCTATCCTGGATCTTTCAAACTGTCACTCATTTAACTGCAAATTGGAGATTTGGCCCTCCCGTTAAAACAGGAATCTGGAAATGCTTGAGAGGAAAACGTCCAAACACCATCAGTAGTAGACAGGTTGAGAAAACACTGCAAACAATGCTTTCATCTGTCTGTATATCATTCAATAAGTTTTCAGTAGATGCCAGCATGACCACCCATGTACCTGCATATCTTACTGTGGATAGCAGGGACCACTGCCCAAACTGAAAATAGCTACAAGAGGGAAAGAGTTAAGTGTCCCTATATGGAGAAATAAGCAATGACTTTTCACTGTATCAGCTAAGAACTGGTTGGGCAGCAGTACAGGGAGTTTCTTCAGGTTCCAAAAGAAACCTGCAAACCAGAGCAAGGCTTGCACATGCACATTCACGAAGTATTACCACAAACACAGATGCAACAGCCAAAAAGCCAACCTAAGCAACCACTTCCAGCTTGACTGTAAAAGAAAAAAAAGGGAAGGAAGGGGAAGAAAAAAAAAAAGTATAGCACTGTTGCACTGTTGCGCACAGCACTAACAGAAAAGACACTCAGAACACACAGCACAGCAGCTGCCATCAATTCCTATTTTTTTCCTGCATGCAGCAGATAACCACTTAATGGTCATTTCTGTAGAAATCAAGTTTGTGAGAAAGAGCATCTGACTCCATAAATTATTCTTACTTAATGGAATCAGCGTGGAAAGCTTGCTAACTTCTTAGGCCAAGAAGAACAGTAAAATACAGATATTAAAAACAATTAAAGTAAGGGAAAGACTTCAGGTGTTTTACCTTTCCCTTCTTTTCCATAAGCAAGGGCTGGTGGAATAGTTAGCTTCCTCTTCTCTCCCACACACATGTCCTTCAAACCTTTGTCCCAGCCTTTGATAGCTTCCCTTATGCCAAGTGTAAACCACATAGGTTGACCATTGTTATGTTTGTGACTAGAAAAGAATGGAATAAAACACTTAGTCTTTAGACAGCAAGTTCCATAAAAGGCACATGGAGTAGATGGAAAATGCTCACAGCATAGATATATAATTAAAAACACACTACTATTTGCACCTTGGCATTTCTTAAATGGAAGATCTAGAGTTTTAAAGTCTTTACAACTTATGCCTTGCATGACAAGAAATAAAGACAACATCTACTTAAAAATCTACATTCAAGGCCATACATATTCTTCGGTAAATTGCAAATCAAAACCCAGGTTGGTCATGATTACAATATACCTTATAACATGCTTAGAAGAATCAGCCACATCCCTTCCAAAAAAGCCATTAGGAAAAAAAAAAAAAACCAAACCAAAACAAAAAAACCCAACACACCAAAAAAAAAACGAACTACACAACAGAGTGTAGAAATACAGAAACAAATGCATGCAAAACATGTAAGTTTAAAATAGGCAGACAAGCCCCTTTTCCAGTTTAACTAGGTGGTACACCAGGACTACTTTCACTCTACTGACAGACATAGAATTTTAAAAGCTCGGTTTACTAGTCATGCAGGAAAGATGCTTAACAAGAAAACAAGCACTTACAGAAGTTAGTCAGCAGCAAGAACTTAGAGTGTCACTAGAACTCCTTTTAGAGAGGCAGGTTAACTACAAGATAAAATTAGTTAGATCTTAGTTAAAATTGCCTGCAAGAGCATATACGTGCAAAAGTCTTTTTCCAATATGTTCCACAGAAGCAGACTTCAGACATAGCCTACAGATACTTGAGCATTTTGCTGTCTCCCACTATTAACGCTTCGTTGATGTTTTACAGGAAAGAACATTAGCAAGTCTTTGCAGGCTTTTAGCTGACTTCCTCGAATTTCTGGCTCTTCCTCTTACTTGCATTACTGTGGCTCTGCTATGTTGATTTGTTTGGTCGGGGGCAGGTGAAGAATGTGCCGTTTCAGTAATGAAAAGGTGTCCTTGTGCTGCCAGTACTGGAAGGATAAATATAACCTTTTTTTTTTTTTTTAAACTAGAGGCAGACTTCTCCCCTAGAAGTTTACTTTAGAAACCAGGTAGAAGTTTACTTTAGAAACCAGGTAGAAGACTATTAAACCACTGAGATGAGATACTAAAACCTGTGTCTAAATTGCAGAAGATGATGCCTAACATCCCCGTCTTTTAACAACTGCCACATGGCTCTGCTTTCTACAGACTAACCAGAAAACAAAAGGTAAGTGAGATTTATTTTATAGCTTGGATCTGGCCCAGGGAAAGGAGATAAGCTTTACTGTTGGCGTTCATCTTAAACAGCACTGAGAGTCCTAAACCGTTGAACTGTAAATGCAAAACAAACTTTCTGAAAATAGATGGCGGTGGAAAGGGTCCCACTGAGAAGTTATTTAAGCTATTTTAATTCAGTAACAAATTACATCTAGGGCATGCTATGAAGACGCATGCATTCCTTTTGTTTCCTTGCACACAAGTAAACGCAAGTTTTGAGAGGGAGGAGTAATTGTAAAAAATAAAATTAAAAAGCCACCTGCCCTCAACAACACTCTCCTCACTGAGGATTTCGCAGATGGATGGCGGGCTACTCTGAAAGGTCCGGATCAGGAAAGCACTGCCAGAAGAGATCACTTTTATTCAAATACATATCAAAGTATATATGTAGATCTATATTTCCCCACGCAAGCTCACCCACCAGCCCGCTGGAAGGCGAGCTGCCGGGGGCGAGTGACTTACGTGGAGTGAAACATGGAGCCGTCCCTCTCCAAGTAGCCCTCGTAGTGAACCAGCATCATGTCCCCCCACTTCGTCCTCCTGTGGCAGATGAACGGTTTCTGCAGCACCTCCACCTTCACGTCGGCCGCCGGGATCAGCGCCGCCGCCGCGCAGCCCAGCGCCGCGCCCAGGAGGGCGGCCCGCAGCAGCAGCACCGCCGCCGCCGCCATCGCCGCCCCACAGCCAGGACCCCGCGGCGCCAGCCTCACCGCCGCCGGGCCGCCATCCCGCACCCCTCGCCTACGAGCCCAGCGGCAGCAGACAGCGCAGGGCCCCGACCGCCGCTCCCCTCGCCCGCCCAGCAGACGTGGCAACGGCTCTCGCAGCTGGCAGCCCTCGGCTTCCGACGGTCTGGGAGCGGTGACGCACCCTCTGATTGGCTCGCCTCACAGCGAGCCCAGAAGAAGCAGCCGGCCACTGGGGCACGCCTCTGTCTGTCCCTCAGGTTGTCCAATCGGCAGCAGAGTTCAGTGGGCGGGGCGCTGAGTGAAGGGGGTGGGCGGGCCTTGGGGCTCCAGTTAGCGAGCCGGGGAGCCCCGCGGAGCGCCCACACAATAGAGCCGGCTCCTGCCGGCCGCCGATTGGGCGGCGCTGTCACCGAAGGCGCATTTCGATTGGCCGCGGAAGGCCACCTGCTTTGGGCGTTCTGCGCCTGTACCCCCCCTTCCTTGCGCTTCTCTGTCACGTGGGTTGCGATTCCTAGAACTGTTTGCGCTTCCGTAGCGCTGCGGAGCCGTTGTTTGGGTGCGTTTTGCGCTAGGAGCGTGGCGGCGGGCAGGCAGGCTCGGCGCTGGGGGCCGGGCCGGCCAGGGCGGGCGGCGCCCCGCTATGGCCCTGGGTGCCGGCGGCGCGGCGGGGCGCGGGGGGGAGCGGCGGCGGCGGCGAGGGGCGGTGGCGGCGGCGGTGGCGGCGGCGTGACTCCGCCGGGGGGCGGTGGCCTCGCTGCATGGGGGCGGGGGCCGGTCGCCATGGAGGGGGTGCTGTACAAGTGGACCAACTACCTG
>WHYT01017252.1:73552-139480 GCA_009806455.1 Tetrax tetrax
AAAAAAAAAAAAAAAGGAAACAAAAAAAAGGGACTGTCCTGCTAGCGCGAGGCCCGGGTTTGAATTTTTTTGGGTGCCGTGGGATGCTTGACTTTCGTAGCAGACAAAACAGTTTGGAAACTTGATGGTCCGGGAGAAATAACCACGACCTTGACGTTGCCAGGTTCAAGTTTTGCTCTGGATTGTATGTACCAGGGCTGCCTTCCTGCTTGAATTTTATTTTATTTTTTTTTTATTTTTTATTTTTTCCGGAGAGGCTGGAACAGCTGCACCTCTCTGGTTAGTTGGGAAAGTGTAGGAAATCAAAATTAAACAAAGAAAAAGCTGGAGCGCCAGCAAGTGAGGAATTCATGTGGCAGGGGGATGGGGGGGAGTGGTGCGTGAGGCCGGATTTACTGATGTGCTGGAAGATCTCTGCGGCTCTTCCCCTTCAGGCAATAGGTGTTCTGAGAGGGGACGACTCAAAAATTGTCAGGTCTCAGCGAACAGGCATGGATTTACTTGAATTTTCTTGAATTATTTGTGAATGCTCTTGAATTATGGAGTGTGTGGCAGTAGGAGCAGCCGTGCTTGGCTTTTCCATTTGGATTGCAGAACTCAGGCAGTGTTATTAGTCCTTGCCCCGTGATAAAACAGTCCATGATTCAATCGATCTGAAGTTTTATGTGTTTGTTTTTCTTTGCATTGCTTAGATGCTGGGGCGTGTTTGGAACCCTTGTGCTCGCTTTCGTGCGGTGAGATCTGGGGAGTGAATGTCTGTGGGAACCAGTGTGCATGTAGATGACTGGCTGGCATTTGGCATTGTAGCGTTCGTGCCTGAGTGTGGGTGTGGTGGGATCAGCTGGACTTGTCTTCTATTTTGATGGTAAGATAAAGACTAAGAACCAGAAATATTCCAGTTCCGTCAAAATTAATTATTTTTTCTTACTGGCCATGTTGATGTGCACTTTCAGCCAAATGACCCTTTGTGAAGAAGGATGACGCTTTGCAAACCTCAGTCTAAGTGAATGCAGACTGAAGGAATTTCTTTTCCTTGGGTGCAAGAGATTTGCCCCAGCTGAAAACTAGATGAGTTTTTGTTCTCAATGGAGAGAAGATCAGTTATGGAGGACTGAAGCATCTTTCTGATGTCTTTGCTGAAACTTGACTCTGCTAGTAAGTGTGCTGGTCAAGGTTATGCAATGCCTTTTCCTGGGTTGTAGAAGGCCTGTCTGTTGTGCGTTTGAGAACAGTAAATTTCCTGTTCTGCCAGCCGATAGGCTCACATGTGCTTTCTTTTGGCATAAAATGAAGACTTCCTGCCCTGAAGCCATTAAGTTATAAATTTATGCAATGATGCAAAAAAAAAAAACCCAGAACCTCGTACTGTAACGTGGCATTTATCATAGTGGCACAGAGCTGGGGAGTGGGAGACAAGGAAGCCTCCTTTTGGGGGTTAAGGGAAGCAAGAGGGTTCAACAGGTCATCCAGAACAGCAGTTCTGACAGTATTCTTCCCCCAGTATGCTTTTTCTCTTGCTCAAGGTTAACTACTGTGGTGCTGCATAGTGTAAAGGATGTATGCAAAAAGTAGGGAAAATGTATGTCGCCTTTATGTGTCGGTGTATGCCCGTGTTAGTAATACAATGCTGATGCAAAGATACACAGCAGGAATCTTACAGCCTTTCCCTCTCGTAATGAGGAACACGCCTTTGTTTCACACAGTCAGAGAGGAGATAAGACATTCACCAAAGAACAAGCTTAGAGCTGTAGGAAGGGAAAACTGCATTCCTTTCTTTGCTGTGAGAGAGGAGCTGATGGGTTTTGTTGGTAAGTGAGTCTGTTCTGGGAATTTTGGGTTTATAACATCTTCTGTCATTGCCATCATGAGAGGTCAAGTCCACATCAACGTATTTCCCCCCAGCCCTTGGGCAGGGAGCTAGATCTGCCTTACAAATTACACAATTACTGGCAGCAAGAACGTTGCAGAAATAGGAAACAAGTTTGACTTTCTGCAGGCAAAGGTCAGAAAGCAGGGCATGATTGCCAGCAACTGAAAGACAGATTAGCTTGCTGTACTGCTCAAACAAGTTATCTTGTTTTATAATAAATACACTTGTTTGCTTTATATAGATTAGGATAAACTGAATTGGTGTTACTTGGTTTCTGCTTGGAGATAGGATTTTTCCTCTGGTGTTGATCCTGCGCTCTCATTGTGGTTTCTGTATGCAGCAGTTCCACTTCTGGCTCTGAAATCCCTGGGTTTGGAGAACTGAGGTTTTAGAGTTTTTCTCTCCCCTAAGGCAGCGGCCACCGGATAGCGATGTCTCAATGTGTTATTTTTTGTTTAACTTCAAGTGGTGTTATTTTTGTTTAAGTTCAAGTGAAGTGTGACAACTTTGGATCAGATGTATGTGCACGCAGGTCTAGCCTACGAAAATCCACTTGGGATCTTGTCTTTGCAATAAGCATGTCCTGAGATTGCTCTCTTCTATACTTCCCCCAATACAGTGGTTAAAACCTTGAGAGAGCAGGGAACTTTGCCAGCAGAATTATCACTGGCATGTAAAGTGTGATAGCACTCTTATACTTGTGCAAATATATGATGCCTCTGCAAACTTCAAATTGCTAATCCTCAAAACCCAGAGCTGGGTGGCTTAAATCATGCAGGCGTGTAAGTTGGCCTTAGCTAAGCCTACAGTCAAAGCGTGTAACTTGATCTTAAAAAATTCCTAGATTTCATCCTTCGCCAAAACAACGTTACAGACGGATCCTGGCTGCAGTGTTGTAGCAGGGCTGATCTCAAACGGGGGGATGCTACTTGGCAGGGTAGAAAAAGAAGAGAGAGCAGAGGTGAGGCTGCTGTTTGGAAACTGTCTCCCACAGAACTCTCCAACTGAACTTAAGCTGCAATTCATGCTCTTTGTTAAGTGTATCTTCTGATTTAATAAAATAAATTTCTTTAGTCTTTGGAGATTACCTTGCAAAAATAATCTGCGAATTTGATTTCTCACCAGGCTTATAGAATGAGTAAACTATTGCTTACCCGCAGGAAAACAGAGCATGGAGTTGGGGAATTCCTTCCTTCAGGGGTGGGTGTAAAAGCTCAACACTTTCAGTTGATTTTTCTGCTGCAATTCAGTTCAGTTCAGGTCTTCAGCATAAGGTATGCCTTACCTGAGATCACTGGCCACAGGCAAGGTTGCCGTTGACTCTGGGAAAGGTGTATCAGCTCTTGGCTTGGACATCAAAGGCAGCTTCGTCATTAGAAGGAAAAATGCTGACTGCCTCCACTGACTTACCTCGTATTCTCTGTGTGTGTGCTCCATGAAATGGCTTTGATCGCTTTTCTTCACAAAGCTAAGCTTTTCCTGATATTTAAATATTCACTTCCTTAATAGTGCGGAGTAACTCTAATCCTAACTAATTCATCTTCCTTGAGACACGACACCCTCGCATTCATGCCATCGCTAGTGACGCTGCATCATACCACATACCGTAGTTCGCTCTCCCCGCCTTCCTGTCCATAATCATCCCCTGTCGTTTTATTATTGTGCTCTGAATTCTTTTCAGTTTATACTGAGACGCCAAGAGCCAGCACCAAGCAGTAAATTTATGCTTTCACGTAAAACTTTAAATTACTCTTGTCTCTAATGGTTCAGAATTCCTTAATAAACTTGGTTTCTTGGAGCTCAAGAAAATGTCAAAGAGTGTTAGTTTTTATAGCTTGAATCCGGATGCTAATTATACTGCTTAGAGTGAGTCTTTGTTTTGGGAGTTTGATTTAAGAAATCTGACCTCTCCATTTGGGAAACATGTACACTTCCAGCTGATATCAAGTTCTGGAAATTATCATGGAGTGGTTTGGGTTGGAAGGGATCTTGAAGTTCATCTAGTTCCAACCCCCCAGCCATAAGCAGGGACACCTTCAAATGGACCAGGTTACTCAAAGCCCCATCCAGCCTGGCCTTGAATCTTTCCAAGGATGGGGCATCTCCCACCTCTCTGGGCAACCTGTTCCAGTGCCTCACCATCCTCAGAGTAAACAATTTCTTCTCTATATCTAATCTAAACCTATCCTTTTCTCGTTTAAAGCCATTACATTACCCCTTGTCTTATCACTACATACAAGAGGTCTGTAGGCCTTTTGAATACTGGAAGGTCGCTATAAGGTCTCCCTGGAGCTGTCTCTTTTCCAGGCTGAACAATCCCAACTCTCTCAGCCTGTCCTCATAGGAAAGGTGCTCCAGCCCGTTGACCATCTTCATGGCCCTCCTCTGGACTCACTCCAACAGGTCCATATCCTTCTTATGTTGGGGGCTCCAGAACTGGACACAGTACTCCAGGTGGGGTCTCATCAGACCAGAATAGAGGGTCAGAATCCCCTCCCTCTACCTGCTGGCCACGCTTCCTTTGGTACAGCCCAGGATGCTGTTGGCTTTCTGGGCTGCAAGCACACATTGCTGGGTCACGTTGAGCTTCTCATCAACCAGCACTCTCAAATTCTTCCCCTCAGGGCTGCTCTCAATCCATTCTCCCCAGCCTGTATTTGTGCTTGGGCTTGCCCCCACCCACGTGCAGGACCTTGCACTTGGCCTGGTTGAACTTCATGAGGTTTGCATGGGCCCATCTCTCCAGCCTGTCCAGGTCCCTCTGGATGGCATCCCTCCCTTCCAGTGTGTCGACGGCACCACACAGATTGGTGTCATCAGCAAACTCGCTGAGGGTGCACTCATGTCACAGTCCATGTCACCAACAAAGATGTTAAAAAGCACCGGTCCCAATACCAACCCCTGAGGAATGCCACTCCTCACCGGTCTCCACTTGGACATCGAGCCGTTGACCACAACTCTTTGAGTGTGACTATCCAGCCAATTCCTTATCTACTGAGTGGTCCATCTGTCAAATCCATAACCTCTCCAGTTTAGAGACAGAGATGTCATGCGGAACAACGTCAAATGCTTTGCACAAGTCTGAATAGATGACATCGGTTGCTCTTCCCTTATCCGCCAATGCCATAACCCTGTCCTAGAAGGCCACCAAATTGGTCAGGCACGATTTGTCCTTAGTGAAGCCATGCTGGCTGTCACCAATCATCTTATTTTCCATGTGCCTTAGCTTAGTTTCCAGGAGGATCTGCTCCATGACCTTGCTGGGTACAGAGGTGAGACTGACTGGCCTGTAGTTCCTCCAGTCTTCCTTTTTTCCCTTTTAAAAAATGGAGTTTATATTTTCTCTGGAAATCAGTGGGAACTTCACCAGAGTGCCACGACTTCTCAGATATGATGGGTAGTGCCTTAGCAACTTCATCCACTGGGTCATCTGTTTTCAGAGATGGAGGAAGTAATTGAAAATGTCACACTTATAAACATTTGGTTCTAAAAAGCTTTTGTTTATAATTTTCCTCCTCCTTTTTAGCCTCTGGGTATAGTCCAAGTTCTGACTGTATAAAATGAGAAATCTGGCTTTTGTGGAGGCGGACCTAGACAGATGAGGCTTCTGTTGCCTTCAGGGCCTGCCCAGTATTACTGACGGTAGCTGCTCTCAGAGACCAGGTGTTGGTTTAGATGGGTGACTGAGTCTCACCCAGTCCTGGCTACGCTTCTCACCCAGGATACTTCAGGTACTAGGTACATTCTTTTTGGACTTTGCATAATTATGACCTTCTTTCTCATCTCTCTCTTCCCTTCCTCCTCCTTTTTCTTCACGCACCAATCTTGCTTTTGTCATGCTTTTTTGGACTTGAGTAACGTGCTCACAGCAGAGAAGTTTGATGAGGCTGCAGGAGAGGAAAATGGTGTCCCCTCTCTCCTCTGTAGGTGTTAGAGCAATGCTGCAGCGCCTGCGTGGCGGTTCAGCATTCCCTGCCAGGTATGCTGCAGTACCGGTGCCTCTGCATTCAGTCCTGCACTGAAATAAATAAGTCATCTCAGGGAATGGTTGGGTAGGACAGAAGCAAAAAGTGTGGCAGAATGATGGTGAAGAGGTACCACCTTGTGTGTTTACATAAATTTGTTGGGTTGGCTGTGTCTGGCCTGATAAGCACCCCAGGGGTCAGAGAGAGACGCAAATAGTTTGCAGGGGCTGGGAACTGTGAACAGAGGAGGGAAACTCCCGGGAGCATTTAATGACTTGAATTAATGTGTCTGGGCAATGGCCTGGATTATTGAACTTTTGCCTCCATCGCTCGCTGTGATCCTCTCTCTGCCCTTCATCCTTTCACGGTGTTCCCTTCAGAAATGCCTGACTGCTGGTACATCGCTGTGGTGGTTTAGCCCTCGTCACCACACAGTTTCTTGCTCACCCTCCCCCTCCCCGGGGGGTAGGGGAGAGAATTGGGAAGAAATGAAAGCTCGTGGGTTGAGATGAAGGCAGTTTATTAAAATAACAAAGGAAAACTACAATAATAACAGAATGTAAGGATATTAAAATATACAAAATGAACAATGCATGATTTCTCACCACCCGATGTCCCAAGGTCTGATACAGCCCGTCCCGAGCAGCGATCACAGAAACAGAACTGAGCAGCAAGCAGAGGAGCAAAATGAGCCGGAAAGGTAGAGAGAGCGATGACAGCAACCAAGAGAGATGGAAGATGAGATGCCCCCCTCCTCGGGCAACCCCCGCTTATATACTAAGCATAACATCTATGGCATGAAGTAGTCTCTTTGGCTGGTTTGGGTCAATTATTCGGTCTGTATTTCTCCCAGCTTCCTGCATCTGCCCATTAGCAAGACTTGGAAAGCCAGACAGTGTCCTTGGTGTCATTAGCAACAACTTGTATCATCACGGTTTTTATCAACATTCTTCACATATGAAATCCAAAACACATCGGCTACTGAGAGGAAAATTAACTCCATCCCTGCCATAACCAGGACAGTTGTGCTCTCCGTGCCTTGACTGGTTGCTGGCATAAGATAGTTTCCAAACAAACCAAATTGCCCTATGACAGCAAGCTTTTTCAATGCTGCCAGCCCTGCACTAGCAATCGTGATTAAAACGAGGGTGGATTTTATGGGACCTCTGCGAGAAAAATAATTTGGGAGAGGGTCATTGTGCTAAAGCTGATTCCAGCTGTTGCTTGCTTCACTTGAACCTCTAGTGTCCCTCAAACAAGAGCTTTAAAAAGCGTTACCATTGTTGAAGTGCTAAATCTGTTAACTTCATTACCTTTAGGGGCTTTTGGTATTGATTCCTGCTGTTAATGTGCACATAATCAGAGTAAAATTGCAATATGGACATTCCTGGAAGCTACTCTCTAGGTGAGATGATAATAGCTCAGAGGAGATGCATGAATTGTCACACACTCCCGTCTGCTGTCCCTCATGGATACGGGCTGTGGATTTTTATCCTGTCAGATTGTTTAGCTACAGAGTTACGGCTGTAAAATGTGTTCCAGTGCCTGGGGTTGCCCTTTCCAAAATACTGGGTAGCCTTAGGAGGCTATATGGAAAAGGTAGGCTGTGGTTTTGGGTGCAAACTGCTTGTATCAAGGTAACCCTTTAACTGTATTACTTCCGTTCACTGTATGAGAAAAAAAAGGGAAAAAGTTTCAAGTTTGGTCTGTGCAAGATACTCTTTTGTTGTATGCTGTTCCCAACTGAAACACAGTTGTGACTGACAGTGTGAAATATGCGACTGCGTGAGCTGGACTTAGTCTCGCGAGAGGAACACACCGTCAGTTGTTAAGAACTGGATTGTAAGTTGTAGTGCGTGCACCCGGTAGTTGAGATGGCAAGTGTGTTGGGATCTTGAAAACTACCGTTTTGTCCATTTCTGACGTGGAGAACTCCGTAGGCTTAATTCCTCGGGGAAATCCTCATCTGTTGGATGTTGGTACAGTAAGACCAGCAGTGGTCCTTCTGGGCCAATATGAAACATTTGTTTTGTGTAGGTGAGGAGACGCAGGCAGCTCAGTGCAGAAGTCACATTTTGTTGAGCGTGGTCCAGGTCAGCTCAGCAGTCTTCTTTCTAAGCTGGAAATGAGATCTCTTGACTTGGTCCTATGTTTTGACTAGCAGATACATGCTCTAACTGGAAAATGTGACTTTCCTCGTAACTGGAGGGCAGCTGTTTTGCAGTCACAGTTGCAGGAGGGGAAGGCAGTACGCTCTGGCCAAGAGCTGCTACCTAAACAGCCAAGCGCAGGCTGAGCTTCGGCAAAGGTGCGAACCTGACCGCGTTCATAGACTCACATCGGCACCAGGGCTGGGGAAGGATTTTCTCATGCATTTGCAAGGCACCAGCACTGCCTTGGTGCTTCAATTCCTCCTATTAGGCGGATGTTGCTGTGTCGTGGAAATTTCAGAATTACCTCCTATCCGCGCTTGCAATCTGAATTAAGGTCAAGTCATCCAAGGTCTATCTATTGCATATGTTTTTATAAAGACTTACGTTGAAGCTCAATAAATTAATAAGCACAAAGCATAACATAATTCTAGCGGAAAGCAAGCAATAATAAAAATGTGGGTGTCTGGCCTTTGAGCCTTTTAGAAGTCCGACTGTAACTGGCATCTCTTAATTGCAGCTTGTTTTCCAGTTCATCAGTTTGACTTCTTGAGTATGTGATTCTCCCAGATGGTTTGGCTTTGTGGATGTCTGACATGATCTACATGTCTTCAAATGCTTTTTTTTTTTTGTCTTCAGGCTTGGCACTTTGAAACGAATGCTGTCTGGAGTCTGAGTTGTGTAACATTAAAGTTTGAATTATGTCCAAATTTCAACTGTGTTATCAAGAAATGTCAAGTTTGCTCAGTGATAGCTGCATCCAGACTTCCTGAAGTGTAATGGTGGAAATAGGCAAATCTTTCAGGCTGTGGAAGCTTCTGGAGAAATACTGACTTAGCAGGCATAGACTGCTTAAATATCTGGTTTTGTGGTGGACAACATTGAATCTTGCAGGTACTAACTTTAAGTTTCACACAGTGCCATATGTGTTCGGACCTTAACCAGTGTCTGTGGAGCTGTCTGGAATCTCTTCACTTTATTCTGTGGCTGAAACCTTAAGCTACAACTCACTTTTATTGTGCTTTGCATTTTATTGTCTTTTTAAAATATACATATCTTTTCCCCAGCAAGGTCAGTGTTTACTGTTAATAGCTGTGTGCCTCTAAAATGAGCTGTGGAAGTATGAGCTGTATTTTGCCCTGCCAGTGCACCACTGGTATAAATGGGCTTAGTACACTTTTCAAAGTTGTGCTAGTGCTGGCACCAGTAAGATCTCGAAAGGTTTGGCTTTAATTTTCTGTATCAAGTGAAGTCTGAATGCTCAGTTCCAAAAATTGCAATATTCCTAGGACAGTTTATGGGGAGAGAAGAAAACTGAATATACCCAAGGCTCGTGTTCGTGGAGGTGTCCAAATGTCCTTTTGCTGCTTTGTTTTTGTGTTGTGTTTTGTTTTTTTTTTTTTCCACTGCTCATTACTTGTCTGCAAATGTGAAGCTCCTGTAATTGAAGATTGTATCTCTGTTGCACTGCCCATGATTTGTCAGCCACATGCTATTTTTAGCGGGTTGTTTAGGATAACCTTCCCATGGCTGCTGACTCAGTGTCAGTGAGTACCAGGTGGTTAGTGCATCTTCTGACAGAACCTTGCTGTGATTTTTTTTTTTTTTTCTTAAATTGGTTTCCTTTTACAAAAAATGTATTTTTATTAGTGTAACCATTCTGTTCTGAAAATATATCTTGTCCTAATCAACAATTGCCTATCATTGTCTTTTTAATACACATCTAATAAAGAAGAGTTAGGTTCTGTGAAGGAAGACAGATAATTGCTGCTTTCCCCTCAAAAAAAAAAAAAAAAAAAAAAGAAAGGACCCAGAACCAAAAAACCCAACCAAACAAAAACCTCAATAAAATATATTGACTCGTAACGTATTTTTAACCAGCCTCCGAAGTGATGGAGGCAGAGTGCTGTGTATTTTGGCTAATTGATTGCACAGCCTTTGATTGATGGGATGCAATTTGGTTGAGCATCAGCTGCAATTGTAAGCTGTGGGACCATGGCTGGAATGATTCATGTGCAGCAGCAGGATCTCCAGAATGAATTAGAGGCTTGTATTGACTGTGGCGCTGTGCATTATTTAAAGGATTGGTTCTGTACCATTAAGTGTCTGAAGAAATTAACTGCTGAAAAATCACCTCCTTTTTTGTGGGCTCTTGCCTATCAATAGTGACTTTTAGGATAGTTTCTTTGTTTTGGTGGCAAGACAGATAAAAATCAGTCTTGTTTTCTTTTTTTTTAATTCTTATTCTTTTGATTTTTTTTTTCCCCTTCATATAAAATAAAGAAGTATTGAGAATACTTTGGCATTTATATTCTAGAAGAATATTTTCGAGAATAGAAATAGAATATTTTCTGGAATAGAAATAGAATATTTTATATTTTTCTAGGAAATAATGGAAGAGCTCTGGAAAAGGATTTATGTTTAATTTTTTTCCAGCCAGCCCCAAGGTTCAGCAATCTGTAGACCAGGTTGTCCCAGATGCTGTGGCATTATTGCTTGTTTAAAAAATCAACCAAATAAAAAAAAACCCCAAACCATGCTCCTATTATTAGCCTGTGGCTGTAGGGCTTTCTACCCTTAAACTGAGTTGGGCTTAGCTTCAGCAGTATCCTGAGGAATTGGTCTCTAGCTGGTGAGAAGCAGTCATTCCTCTAATGTGACAATCGGTCCTGTGCTCCCGCAGCGCTCTGCTGGTTGGCAGAGCCCCGGTGCGGGGGACAGCAGAATTCAGGTGCCTCTGCAAAAATATGTGGCAGCCACGTAGCCCACATGGCCTTGTCAAGGGGTTTTTCCCAGAGATGGTTTGCTGGCACGGTGTGGGAGCTTCAATATCTTGCTCCGTTGGTCCTGGCTGGGGAAACTCGTTGCAGCCCAGTAATGAAAGCTACTTTCCTCCAGTGACTTTGCTGACTCATTTCTTCTTAAGTTAATGAGCTTGTAGTTTTTAATTAGACATAAATGACGGTTGTCATGTCTTGTTTGTTTATATCTTTTCATACTGCTGTAGTACTTTCAAAAGAAGAAAATAATAGAGGGGATTTACTGCTGAAGTTGGGCAGCAGGGTGGGCATAATTGTGCCCAGAACTATTTGTTTTGGTCTGATATTTTGGTTATTCTCAGGGAAGGCATCCAGAAGTGCAGGTCATTAATTCAAGGCCATGTGGTCAGTGTGGGAGTTTCACGAGCTATTGAGAGCTACTTCGTTGAAATGCGTTCAGAAATCCACTTCTGTCCCCTCCTTCCCTCGATTTTTAGGAGTTTCTTGCCCGTTGTTTTTCAAGACAATTTGGCTAGCGTTTCCCACAAGGGAGGAAGATGTGTAAGCCAGACAGCTGGGGTGGCTTTTGAAAAGAGTGAAGAAGTGGTTGAGGAGTGATGGAAGGAATTGAGGGGTGGTGAACTGAAAAGGTGGTTTTGGAAGAAAGAGCGAGTCAGTGACACCGTATTTGCAAAAGTACTGAAAATGACACGTGGCATCTCAGGATCATACTGCTGTGGTCCAGCTGCCTGGAGAAAGGACATGTTGCTGCCAGCAAGCTGGAGTTGTGGTGTACTCATCCAGGCCCTTCCACAAATCTTACTGCTTCAAAGAGTCTGATCTTCCAGGGGGAACCAAGGATCTTGGGGGCCTTCTTTGCAGCGAGTCCCAGATGAGAAAGCTGGTGGAACTGCAGGGAGAGAAGTAACTGAGGAATGCAGTTTTGTTTTTCAGGCTGGCAGCCTCGATGGTTTCTTCTCTGTGGTGGCATCCTGTCCTATTATGACTCTCAGGAAGATGCCTGGAAGGGTTGTAAGGGAAGCATCCAAATGGCCGTGTGTGAAATTCAAGGTAACTAAGATACAGTAACACTCAGCTGCATGAAGTTTGTCCAATAATGTTGCTTTCAATGTGAGATTTCAGGTCACAAAAGCTATTTGGCAACTTGATTTTTTTAGTATGTATTTGTAGTAACTCAGTAACTTGATCTATATGCCAGTTTTTACTCTATAGTATTTTGAAAATGTTGAGAGATCTGCAAGCCTCTAATATAATGGGTATTCTACATGCAGGTAGGTCACGAGCTGTGGTGGAACATCACACAGCTTCAAATGACTCTTCCTAAGCACAAAGCTGAAGCTAGAAATACGAATAATAAACTTCAGTGCTAGGTCTGCTCACTCATACTGAATTGCTGGCTACATCTTTGAGGTTCATCTGTGGGCTGGAAACCTGAAAGAGGGGCTTGCCAGAAGAGGATGTACTTTCCATAAAGGTGTTCCATCCGGATGATACTATACTGATCACAAAACTGCCAAGTCATAAAGTGGCAACAGGGGAAGTTTCGGGCTGTAGATTCCTCATCTTTCATTAGTGTTTGACCTGCTACCTGAAATATCTGTTGGGTTGTTAATTTGGGCTAGGAAGGGCTGAGGCGCTGCTCTGAAATCTATGTTGCTTCCAGTTCATCCTGCAGATAATACACGAATGGACCTGATCATCCCAGGGGAACAATACTTCTATCTGAAGGCAAGAAACGCAGTCGAAAGACAAAAGTGGCTGGTTGCACTAGGAACTGCCAAAGCCTGTTTGACAGACAGCAGGACACAGAAGGAAAAAGGCAAGAACACCCTTTTGCTGGCACATACTGTTTGCTTTTTATTTCTCCATCCTTGCTCTAGTAGATGTGCACACAGAGATGACAAGATCCATACCTGAACTCTGTGTCCAACCTGTGCTTCAAGTTTTTGTGCAGCTAAAAGTGGGAACTCCAGCTAGAAATCTCAAGTATTCACTCTCAGTGGAGAGATTTGAAAACTTTGGCTTTTCCTTAAAATATACTATGTATAAATCATTTGGAAACGGTGTGCTGATGGGTTCTGTAAGTACAATGAGTGAGTAGCTCCTGGCTGTGGGTCACTGGGATGCAGGCTGTGCTTACAGGTAAGACCCCCACCTTGTGCAGCTGTCTTAGTGTGATGACCCAGCCTCTCATACCAGTGTCTTTTGAGCTTTGGAGTTTCTCAGACCCTTTCCTTCCATATTCTAACTGGGCTGTCTTGTGCACTTCAAGAATCCCTTGGCAATTAAAAAAAAGGTTTACAATTGGTTTTGAATGCGCATACTAGTATTCAGAAACTGAAATCCAATCATGGTCAGACTATGAAATTTCATTCACTTACCTCTTTGTTTTCACCAACAATCTCGCTTTCACCCCAGTGAAAACCCCTCTTGCTTACAAGCGAGGTGTTCTTCATGAGTCAGTGTGAGACTGCATGCCTTAACCTTCTGTAACCTCAGCACAATGACTATGCAGAAGATGGGAAAACCGAAAATTATTGTTAATATATCAGTGATCCTGAGAAAATGGGGGGGGCAGGCACTTCCTTTCCCTGAGATGAGGAATTGTTTCTCCTCTTAGCCTTACGTGCATCGTCACCAGGCTTTGCATCTACCAGTTCAAACTGAATCTTAACTGAGCAGAAGATGCTACTGCAGGGTCCTACACAAAGTGGGGATCTGATGCGCAGTGCCTAGAAGCAGAACAAAGTTACATTTGTAAGCTGACATACAGTAGCACAGACTGAAAAGCTACTGATGTATTCGCAGAACTAAACCATGTCAGTTTCATTAACAGACAAATTAATTTATTTTGTAATTCTAGGACTCCAATGTAAAAAAATTACTTCTGAAAAATCTCAGGTTGACTGTTAGCCATATCTGGATTAGTCTGCTCAGTTCTGCACTCTCTGGTACAAGAAACATATGGGCATAACTGGAGTGAGTCCAGCAAAGGGCCACTAAGATGATTAAAGGAAATATCTGATGGGAGAGCATAAAAAAGATGGAGCCAGGCTCTTCTCAGTGAATGGACAAGAGGAAATGAGCATAAATTTAAATTTAAGCAACTCCATTGAGACATAAGCAAAAATGTTTATATTGTGAGGATGAGGGAGCACTGAAACAGCAGTCTCCATCCTTAGCAATGTTCAAAACCTGACTAGACATGGCCCTGAGGAACGTGCTCTGGCTCACCCTGCTTTGAACAAGGGAGTAGGACGAGTTAGTCTTCAGAGGTCCCTTCCAATCTCAACCATTCTCTGATTCACAGATATTTATGAAATTAATCCATTTGTGTTGGACAGGATGTATCTTTTCCCTCCAGTGTTATCTACCTAGAATGTCGATCTTTTAATTCACAGTGTAATTGTTTGCACCTTAAACTACTTAGAGAAATAAAAAAATATTATATGTAGGGGTTTCTTCCTGTTTAAAAGGCCCATTAAGCTCGAGTGTTGTGTACTTGGTTTTTCTTTGTGTCCTCAGTCTAGGAACATATTTTTCCTGTCTGTGATGGCAAATAATGAAACAGTATTTTACCTGTCAGGAGCATAACTTGTGGCCAGTCCAGCTCATCTTTTTGAGCTGATAGAAAATATTCTGAAAGTGTTGATTGAATTACTTATTGAATTAGGTTGGATAATACTATTTCAGCAGCTTTCCAAAATCATATACTGCAAGATTGATACAATAAATTTAACTCTTCTTTTGTTTCACTTTTAGAGTTCACTGAAAACACAGAAGCCTTGAAGACTAAAATGTCTGAACTTCGACTGTACTGTAACCTCCTTGTTCAGCAAGTGCATAAAACGAAGGAAGCCAGCATTTCTGGTGTATCAGAAACAGAGGTACAGCTCTATTTTTGATGTAGACCACATCTGCAAAATTCTGAGATTGTGAACTCTTCTGTTTAGCCAATGTAGTATTCACTCACAGTTACTTGATATTGCACCTTTTTTCTGCAGAGAACCTTTGAGAAATAATGTACCCACGCAAAAGTTCTTGTTTAAATGGGGTAATACTATATTGTTGCAAATAACTTTCCCTATGTTGGGGTAGCTGGGGTAGCAAGTAGCGAGATGAGATGTGATATCTATGATCTAGATAATAACATCTCTGTAGGTGATCGTATGTATATAGCGGATGAAAAACTCAAAAAGATTTTTCATAAAAAGATAACTTGAAAGACGCGCACATTTATCTGCCCGAGTCATTAATATCCTGCTCAGCAAAACACTTCTATTCTCAGCCAAAACCCTTAAAAGGTCAAGAGATAAAGCAGACCACAAAAAAAGCAAAATTACTAGAAAGGACTGCCTGATTAGCCTCACTTAAGTTAAAGTTTCAAACCTTGTGAATCTTGCTGACCAAAGAAGCCTCATTTAAGAGTTCTGCCCCTTGCTTTGAGAGAGAAAGGTGTGAAAAGAGATGCATGTCACTTGCTAGAGAAGCTGATGTGGAGTTCCAGGATGCCTCCCTCTGGAGAGATGCATCCTCAGGAGCAGGACAGCAGGGAAAACACCTGAAGGTTAATAATTTTTATGTCCAGACCATCTCTGTGAAGATACCTGATCAACTGTTTATGGTGAATTAACAGACAGTGCAGGAGCATGATGTAGTGTATAAATGACTAAAAAGCAGTGTTAGAACTTGCAGTTCACAGGTGTTGACAACAAACGAGTAATGCAATGTTTATCCAGCTCATAGTTCACACTTCTAGGGGGAAAACTCATTTTCCCTGATCATACTGGTATTTAACTGGGAAGATTTATTGCTAAAAGCATTTCAGCGTTAGTAACTGCACTTTGCAGAGATGACGAAGAGCACTGTGGCAATGTGATACTTCATTCTGCCCGTTTTTCAATTGCAGTAATTTTTTGTTCGTGGGATTTTTGAAATTATTATCTGCAGATCATTCTGCATCTATTTAATTTCTTTCATTTCTCCTGTCGGCGGTGTCTTCTGGAATGCCATTGTTGAATACATCAAGGCTTAGTATTTAATACACTTTTAACACCAGAGATGAGTAACTAAGAGGCATTACATTTAAAGTGTAACCGTATGAGCTGCTTGTAGTGAGGGGCTGACAAGAGTGGTAATGCTGTGAGGGGGCATAGCCCCAGTAACATGTGATGCCAGTTCTCTGAGCAGCTGACACATTGCATTTTAATTCATGTTAAACAGAAATCATGACTGTAGCAGTTGTGGGCTTTGTAGACATTAGTTGCTCCAAATTGATCTTTTGTGGTGAGTCCATTTCTTCCAATTGGTTTCTCCAACAGAGTGAGATTGATATGGGAGCTCTGTTAAAATCGACCTGTGACACCTTCCTGAAGACTCTTGAAGAATGTATGCAGATTGCAAATACTGCCTTCACCTCTGAGTTATTGCACCAAACCCCACCTGGATCCCCACATTTAGCAGTTCTCAGAACTAGCAAGGTAATGGCCGGTATCGTCTTCCCTCAGTCTTGGCATGGATGCCAAGGCACCCTTGCATGTTACAAATGTAACGTAGCATTTGTAGAAGCAGGAAATGCATTTTTACCCCTGTTATGGCTAGTAGTCCTTCACCGAACATACTCTGCTATTTCTTGTGGTTTGCAAGTGAGGTAGGGCCATTTTTTAATAAGCAGTAACCAAGCTCTTAACTTTTAATGACAGGTGAAAGTTATTAAACATTAACTTTCACAGCCTGCCCCAGCTACAGACAGTGGTATTTCAGAATGTCTTGGCTGTATGGCAAGTTGGTCCATTGTGGGAGCTCACAGCAATTATTCCTCTTCTAAGCTACTGCAGTATCGAATCTGTGGTAAGACGCTGATGAGCTTATCTTTTTAATGACAAGGGCACTTTCCTGATTCCTGGATCCACAACTACATACGTAAAACTGGAGCGTCTCTGGCAAACAGCAGATTAAGGTGCATATAGGAAGATAAATGCGTCACTGCATCTGGGAAGTGAGATTACCTCACCATAGCTGGTATCTGGCCTGACATTTCTTCTGTTTTTTTTTTCATATTTTTTTTCTTAAGTAAAGAAAACGTAATTGCAAAGAAAACACTGCCGTGTTTCTTTTCTGCGTACTCTATGGTGTGGTGTCTCCTTTGACATGTGCTAGCTAGCTTCTGAAAGAAGTCTTCTGGTTTTCTTTTTTTTTTATTTTTTTCTTTTCAATACTGTAATGGTGTAATAATTGGCACCTTTTTCGCATTTGTCTGTATGCTGCCTCCAGATTAGAGAATTAGTCAACGTATGCTTAGCTTTTCAGGTTTTCTACTGACCCCAACTTGTGTTTAATAAAATGTGAAGTTTGAGAAGCATGATATAGTCTTCTTGCTTTAAAGAATATTCTTCCTCCCCACTTATCTTGCAGATAAAGCACTCTGTCTTGTCCAGTCACACGTCAACAGAAAGGTATAATAAAAGTCTTTACTGTCAATCTCTCTAATCTGTTTTTGGTAATGTCTGTTCTTTCCATATTTTTACTCTAATATAATTAATACTGGGTGGAGGCAGAATTTTATTGCTCTGAGCTGTGTACTTGCAAGCAGACACAACAAGAGAGAGCTGGCTCACCTCACTTTATGTTTCTATCAGCCCTTTCCCTTTTTTTTTTTTTTCTCAGCCCTCCACTTGATGACTTACTGGTCAGTCACCAGCCAACTCTCTCTCACTTTAGTGCTCTTTCCTGCATCTTAGGTTCCACTCCATAAGCTCATAAAATCGCTGATGGAGAGCAGGCTATGATTTGTGGAGTAGATGGCAAGGGTATATATTTTAAAGAACTAATGACGGAATGTTCTTTTAGCTACAATACATATCTGTTATTTTCTTTTTTGTGATAATTTTTTTAATTATGTCTCTTTTTAATAAAGGTCATTGTAAATATATTCAAACTCTGTAAGTTGGGGTTTAATTGTTAATCCTATTTGCTGCAAAGAGCTGCCTGGTTCCTTTTATTATTTTAAACAAGTTCTTTTGCTCAGAGCAGCCTATGATAGTCTATAATTTAAGTCAATTATTTTTCTGTTACTGTTACTTGTGTGTTTTCACACGAAGAAGCTTACCAAGTAATGTTTTATATGCTAACCATTATTCTTTCCCTTTCTTCAGGCAGATGGAATTGAACCCCTGTGAAAATGGCTCTGTAAAAGCAGAAATTAACCATCAAGAGCAAACCCTTATTAAAAGTCTGGAATGTTTAAATCTGGAAACAAATGAGGGGAGCAGTGATGTTTGTGTTGAAGATCACATAGCAGAGGATTTGAGAGGTAAATATATGCACCATCTTTTATCCGGAATTATTGCACTTAAAGTGTAAATGGAGGGAAGTGTAGGCTGCCTGTGAGAGTGCTTATACCTTGCTTCCCAAGAGAGGGAATGTCAGTGTATTTTAGTTTGATATCTGCCCATTGTCAAGTCTTCCCAGCATAGCTCCTGCCCTTGTTGATAGCTAACTTGGGACTGAATGGAGAAGGAAATTAAAAATTCTTTTTTGAACAAGTGGAGGCTCCTCTAGATGCTGATTGACATGCATAACAATACAGCCCGGCAGAGCTTAGGCTCTTCTTGCACTGTGGACAGGAACGTTATTCCCAGAGGCTCTCCACTGGGAATGCCAGCACCTCTACTAGTATGTAGGGCTGCAGTGTCAGAAGAGGGGCATTGTGTGCCTGTCTGGGAGGGGTTGACCTTGTAGTCGCTCTTCATTGCTCTAAGAAATCTTTACAGAAAATTTACCCTTTTTCTGCAACTAAGAATATGCTAGGAAGCACCTTATTTCTTCCATTACCTTACCAAAAGCACAAAACAGATTTGTGCGTGACTTCAGTAAAACATTGTTGAACTAATTCAGTACAAAATTCCATCCAACATAGCTATATTGTTAAGGGCTGCTGAACTTTGTTTTGATAACTCTATCTAAATAATACATGGTTTCTGTTCGTCCTGTTGAACGGACTGTATTGTTCTTGAGCAGTAGCTTTCTCTGCAGGGCCATTCTTCCAAAACATATGTGTGCTCTCACTGAATCAGCGGAAGTTTTTAAGCCTAAGTTAATGAACATGGTGATTTTGCTCTTACATGGAAACCCTTTGGAGTTTTCCCCATTTCTGTGGCTGGTGTTGTGTAGTGTGGTAAATCTCTGCAGAATAACGTGCATGTGTTGCCATTTAGTGTAGTAACTGAAGAATACAGTGCTAAAGCATGGAGATAACACTAATTCAAGTCAGGTGGTTGGTAGCATTTAGCTACTGAGGTTGTTCCTGTGCAAAAAAAGAGAAAACACTCTTCTCTCATAAGGCTATCCTCTCTGAGGATGTGTGGGCTCACCTGCGTCAGTGCTTGGTTTGTCTGATTAAAAGAAATGGGGAGGGGGCTGGTTGAAATGTGGTCTGAGCACCCAGCAGACCTGTGGTGAGAGTCACGGTGCTGGCAGGGAAAGCTTTTAAACTTGCATGATCCAGATATCCAAGTGCCTTCCTTCAAATAGCATCTTGATGAACGGGAATAACAATATGGATATGTGGCTGTTTTCTTTTTCTATTTTTCTTTTTCTTCTGTTTCCTGTAAATGTAAGGCATTAAAGAAGATGGAGAGAACAACCTGCAAGCTGTAGAAAGCTGTGGTGCCCACAAGTTGCTGCAGTCAGAAACAAATTCCTTAAGTGGATTGAATCTGTGTGAGGAAGACAGAAATGAAAATGATTCTCCTACTTTCTTCAGTGTCATGAGCAATAGGTAGTACAGATTTCAATTAAAAGGATTATTGAAATGTCGTTAAGCCTTTAATTGACTAATTTTTAAGACTCTTCTGCCTGTAAAGCTGTATTTGCTGACATTATTCAACAAGACTGCGTACAGCACAGTAATTTAAGAAGATATTATTTGTAGAATTAGCTGCACAGAGTGGAGTGGGAGGTTTTTTCCTTATTTGTAATTGCGGCCTTGCTTGCACACCACTGAATGTGTGTTTTCTGCAGTGATTTACTTTAACCTAGTGAAACAAAAACCTCGTTGGTGTTTCCATGTCTATAAATTTTACCTCCATAAAAATGAAGTGGACATGAAATGTAATTTTACCGTTAAAAGTTGCACAAAAGGAGTTGTTAAGGTGACAATCTTTTCTGCTTGTCCTGGACACCAGGTTCAGTGATATTGAACTTCGGGAGGAGGAGGGCATACCAACAGAAGAGTTTCTGGAGTCGTGTTACGCAATTGTGCCCGTTCTGGGTAAGCAGCTCCCTCTTTCTGACTCCTTTTGACTGCTGCCAGCTGGTGGAGCAGCTGGTTTGGAAAATTTGTGTATTCGCTGGAGTGAAATAGAAATAGTTCCTATCAGCAGAATCAATTTGAGTGGTACCAGAGGATGTTTCTTACTCTTTGGCTTTATAGAGAATCCACTTTCATTTAGATGGGACCTGTGTATAAGCTGTCTGGAAATCTATGGGTCTATCTGAAACAGCATTTTCTTCCCCTCAAAAGAGTTGTGTGGATGCCTTACACATCCAGTACAGCTGACAGCACACCATCAGCTGTATTATCTATTTGATTTTTCTGAAGACTTCTATCTCCAGCTAGTGCAACACCCTACCTGCTTGGCACCTGCATCTAATAGTGGATATGAGGTCCCTGTGAACATGCAGCCTTTTGAAGACTTCCAAATTGTAGGTCGGAATATTTTAGCACTTGTACCAACTGGGGTGGATTGGTTCTACACCAAAGAAAGACTTTGGTTTACGTTGTTCATTGAGTATTCTCCTGCCATTTATAAAGATTGTTAAGAGAGTAAATTAAATTAATTTTAACTAAGACATGAGGACTGTAAAAAGACAGAATTTTAAAATGTGGCCTTCTTGTGTTTTTTTTTTTTCCTAGACAAGTTGGGACCAACTGTTTTTGCTCCTGTTAAAATGGATTTTGTGGGTAACATCAAGGTAACAGCTGATTTACAACATTGATTCTTATTTTGCTTTTTAAACAAAATATTTTAGGTACCAAAACTAAAGAATCTTTGTTGTAGGAGTCAATACTAGAAGGTTATTTCAGAACATTGCTGTCTGTCAAATCAGAATGCTGAAATGCTCCTAATTCTGTTCTTACTGTACACGCTGTGTTTAGTAAATCCAGCTGTTGTGCGCAAACTTATAAAATACTTGATTGACTGCTGAGTAAAACATCTGTTACACCTAATGAATATGACTTCGATTCTGAGGTGAAACGGTTGTAAGTCATTGTGAGACGGTAGCAATATTGACTGTAAACCAAACTGGGTCGAGGGGAAAACTCTTTTCCTCAAACAAGTAGGAGCAAGCTGGTGTGGTAAGAAGCAGCTCCTCAGCAGGTTGGGGAAGACTGCAGATTTGGTTCTCATTCTGACGGTCCTTCCAGCTCCAAGTCTGAAAAGATCTGAAGTGCTACTTGCGAAGTAAGATGTATTCGTAGTGAGGCTTTTCATAGCTTTTCTTTCACGGAAAAAAAAAGGAAAGCAAAACACATCTCCTGAGTGTATGATAAGGAACATTACATACATTCAGATTTGTTTGGTGCAAAGTAAGGCACGTGCACTTATCTTGCTGAAGATAGTCACTGGAAGAATGAAAATAGCAAGAGGGGAGAATGCTATTAAAAAAAAAAAAAAATTGAATATTTATTCTCAAGTGATAGGCAGCTGCTCCTTTAATGTAGAAGACAACTGTTTAACTGCCTCTTATATATTTTCCTTTTTCTTCTGAGGAGTTGTGTATAACAAACTTTGGAATAAATCAAAAAGCTTAAGCATGCCAATGACTGCTAAGTGTAATTGAGAGTTTGCAGCTGAGCAGTTGTCAGAAGGTAATCTTGCTTGTACTCGAAGCCTGGGGCAAATGCAACTTTGCTGGCAGAGCAGGTTGAGTTAACTCTGTTCCACTGGTGTGGAGGATGCTATGTGAACCTAAAGCATTTTGTGAGGCAGAAATAGTAGATTCCATGTAAATCTTTGAGATGCTTTTTGTTGTTGTTGTTGCATTAGCCAGATGGTAAATAGGTGGTATTTGTAGGACAGGCCGCTGTTTGATCTTAAAAGCCTAATGCTTTACCTCTCTCTCTCTCTCTTTTTTTTTTTTTTTTTTTTTTTTTTTTTTTTTTTTTTTTTTTTTTTTTTCTTCAAGAAAATAAACCAGAAATTTATAACCAACAAAGAAGAGTTTGATACCCTTCAGAAGATAGTACTCCATGAAGTGAATGCAGGTGTAGCACAAGTTAGAAACTCTGCTACGGAGGCTCTCCTGTGGCTGAAAAGGTAACAGCCTTTTATCTACTTAAACTATGAACCGGTAAAGTGCAATGAGGGGTCTTTGACCAGCGCAAGCTTATGTACGTGGAGCAAACTGGTTACTTTCCACAGGCTCCATCAGTCCAAACTGGCTGGATTCAAGATTAATGTGTTGCCTGTGGTTATATCACTGCAACTTTGTCAAAAGGCCTGAAAAAGCAATTGCAGGCAACATTTTTTTCCCATAAAAGTGAAGTTACAGTGGGTGACTGATCCTGCTGGGCCAGAACATCAGGCTGCGGCAGAAGTGTTTTAGCAAAGTGTTTTGCCTTGGGCTGGGAGAGACACTGGAGAAGGTGGCTGCATTTTTTAGTTCAAATTGAAGACGACGTCTTAATTCTGAATTTTATTGCACTTCTGAGTTGTATTGCAACATTGGGGACTTTGTTATACTTTGGGTTACTTTATTATAAACATGATTTCTTTTGATTTCATTGGTTCATCCTGACAGAGGCTTAAAGTTCCTGAAAGGGTTTTTGACAGAAGTGAAGAACGGGGAAAAGAATATCCAAACAGCTCTCAGTAAGTGCCAGTTGCTTTGTTCTTTGTGTGCTTCTGAATTTACACGCTTTGCTGTTTTCCTTCTCGTTTAGAACCTCTGTTTTCTTTTCTTCAGTGATTAATGATGCAAGTAATCTCCAAGTAATAACTTTTTTGAAAATACCGTTTTCATGCAGGTTGCTAGATAACTGGTCAATGTTGATTTAATAGCAGATAAAGATTCCTTTAACTGGCATACTTTTGGCAGGGGAGACAGTCATATCTTAGGGAAGAAAAGTGTTTTGTCTCATTCCATTTTCTCTACTGGTTTGCAGCAAGAGCGCTCCCAAATTTATAGTTGCCGTTGTATTATTTTTTAAGTTCCTTTGAGACTGGCCACCACTCTTTGCAATTGCCTCTTTGCCAGTATGGTTGTGAATTGCCTGTATCAGTTAGAAGGGAGTTTGTAACAGAAAAGAAGGAATTTTTTCCAAGTACACAATTTCTGACACTGAGTCAGGCTATACCTACCCACAGCAGTTATAAAACAAAATACAAACCCTTCTTAGACTCATCTTGGTTATTCCTGGGTAAGACCCTCTCTATATGCATGCAGTCTCATGTTATGTTAATCCTTTAAAAAAACTGATAATCCTTTTAAACAGCTTTTTTTTTTAAAAAAAAAAAAAAGCTTTTTTTTAAACAGCTGAGCAGTTACCCTATAGCATTAGTAAAAAGAACTACGACACCCCAAAGTATGTAAGCAGCCCTTGAAAGTGGGACTGGGTAAATACACTGCTAGATGTGGGTGTTAAACACCATGGAAAGTCAAGGCACTTATTTAACCTTCTGAGTCTGAAGGTTTCAGCACTGAATTACTACTTGAGTTGCTCTGTGTCCTCAGCGGAGGCACATGCTGGTTTTTTTTCTCACTTGTTCCTTCCATTTCTGCCCCTGAAAAACTCTTCCATATCTGTATCACCAGTACAGCTCCAGTTTACTGTCAGTGTTTCTTATTTAAGAGTTGCTGTGCTATTTGAATCTCAAGTAAAGATGGGATATACGTTCTCTTTCTACAGCCTCAGACATCAAGCTAATGAAATATGAAAAATGAAAATAAAAACTAGAATATCCACCAGTTTTTATGATCTTTTGAGGAACAAACAGCTTTCTAAAGGGATTTGTCTTTACTTGGGGTTTAAATCTAAGCAAACTTTTCAACATCTGGTGTTTTTAATGTCCCCTGTGTTGGCTGATAAGGTGGAGAATAGGCTTGACAGTCCTGTTTGCTACACAGTACTCTTTCTCCTTATTTCATCGTTCCTATTACCGTATACTTTTCTCCTAGATTCTCACTCCTACTATAAAGATAGAAAAGCTGCATTCCCCAGTCATTAGGCTGATAGATGAGGAGTACTTCACATTACAGCAAAACTTGTGACTGTGTTTTTCTGACTTTTTACACTCTTGCACTGTCTGCAGTCTTTTAAGCAAATAACCTAAAGCAACAAAATGTAGAGGTTCTCTTTCTTCATGGTGAATAACTCAGGGAAAGTATAATATAATGTCAGATACTTAAAAATTCAACTGGAGGACAAGGGTATGAAATTACAACAGGGACAAACTAAAACTGGAAAAATACGGCTCAAAGATGTTTGGTTTTGTATATGGAAAGCCTTGTATATGAAAGTGGAGCTGTCTAGGAGCATAACAAGGGTCTTCGTCAAAGACTGCACTCAGGGGCACTCAGAAGAGAGATCTTGAGGATTATTTTAATAAAGGCCTGGTGCTTTCTGTTCCAGTGATCCTCAAAACTTGACCCTCAAATGTAAAGAGAGAGTTCTTGGTTAATGCCTGAGCTAATCATCTCCGTTGAGGTTGACTAATCATCAGCTTGCTGGATTGTTTCACCCTGTGTATTATTTTCTCACTTGCACTCAACTGAGAACTAGACAGTAGAAGAAGCGTTAGTTGTGAAGCACAGCTAGTCAGATAAAAACTACATTTGCCTTCCTGTCTGTTAGAACGCCATGGATGAGTTGAAGGAGATTTGACAGCAAAGCTGAGACTCCAGTGCAGAGATCCCAAATCTGTCATCTCCTTTCAGTCATAACTTTGGTGCTCAGAAACATCTATTATTTGTATCCAGTGGCAAGAATATATCCTAAAATAGTCATATTTAAGTTCTCTTTGTGATGCAAACTTGAAACTGATGCATCTAACTCTTGTTCAATTTTTTTGTTTTTTTTTTTCCTTTAAGACAATGCTTATGGGAAGACATTACGGCAGCACCACGGTTGGGTTGTCCGTGGGGTCTTTGCAGTAAGTATTTATCTTGGTTGCTGGTAGAGCTGGGAGTCTTGTTCATGTGATCTTATGTTATGTGTAATTAATAAACTATGTTAAAATTCTAAGCATTAAAATGAATAGATTCTGTTGTCAGACCTTATTTTCAAGGTGAGGACTGTGGTTATCACTACATTTAGTATTGGGCTTTCAGGCTGGAACCTGCTTTCTGGAGGAAAGACAGTTGGATCACACTTGTGTGCATATTTTTTTAATTGTGTTTTTCAGCACAGTCTTGCAGGGCTAGTAAATGAAGAAATGAGGATTTTAGGTTGCTTTTTTGAGGACTGAGATGTCTCTACGTGAGCATTCAGGACGGGTTAGTGCAGAACGTGTCAGGGAGTTGAGGCAGAGTATGTTGGCCAGAGGAAATGGTTTATTTTCAGCACAGTCTGGCAGCTCCCCCTCGTGTCTGTCACTGGAAATTATCACTGAAATTACAAAAGGCAAAGTAAAGCCTAGTTCAGGCCATCATGACAGAGACTTTGACTGGGAGAAACAGAAATGTTGGGAAGAGCTTTCTAAAGAGCGTTTTGAAAATGAGACTTCAGTGTGTAACACTGGGTTGGGAGCTCACCTAACAAACTCTACTTTATTTGGGGCTTGTATGTAATTAATTTCTAATGTATGCTATTTATTTGTACAAAATACGATGTACAGAACTTCCTAAAAATCAGGTCTCTCTGGAGGTGTCTTTACCCAGGGATCTACACAGAGAAAATAAATAAAAATAAAAAATAAAAAAAACCCAACCGCACAATTAAACTCCCTCCCAGTTAAAAATCTTAACATATGCACGTACACATAAATACATTACAGTTAGGCTATCTGAGTGCAAAGAGGAATTCCTTAGAAGTTTTTAATGGCTTTAGTTTGGTTTCTTTTCCTGTTCTGTTTTGAAAATCTAAAACCTTTGGTTCTTCTCCCAGTTAGCTTTACGGGCAGCTCCAACGTACGAAGACTTTGTGGCAGCTCTGTCTGTAGAGGAGTGTGATCCTCAGGAAGAAACATTTTACAAAGGAATGCAGAGGGACCTCAACATTTACTTACCAGCCATGGAAAAGCAGCTAAATATCTTGGACACTCTCTATGAAGTACATGGTTTGGAGTCAGATGAGGTGGTATGACTGCAGCAAGACTGTGTCTTAAAACTTCAGGGACTGTGTCTGTTAACAAAGATTTCTTTCATTTTGGTTTTTTTGGACATCGTTTGGACATCATTTCTGTTCCTTGTTATCTTTTCAGGTGGGAAGAGTGTTGTGAGTGTGTTTGGGGAAGGGTATGTATGATTGTTATTTTTTTGTTAACGCTTGTTTTGTGTTTAAATGCAGAGGTACTGTTTCTGTTTGGGTCATAACTATGTCCATGATGAATGTTCTTGACCGTTTCTCTTCTGCCTGTGCACTCCCTCTTCTCTTCACCTCATAAAAGTAACAGCGGAATTTGGCCTCTGCTCCTGTACCTTAGGAGAGAGCCATGCGTGCAGCATATTTGCTTTTGAATTGAATACAGCTAGCAGTTTAAAAAGAAATTTTTATTAAAATCCTTTCTAGGCTGCCATTTTGGGCAGAGACTTCACTAAAGTGAAAATGAAATGGGTAAAACTAGGGGAAGATAGAATTTGTCATGGAGCCATTAACACAGTGGACCAATTACAAACCTTAAAATCTGAAATGATGTAGAAGTGACTGGAAATTAAGAAAGTAAGGTTTACCCTTTTTTGCATTTTGCTGATAGGGATAAAAATGTGCTTCTTAACTCTGCTGCTATTAAAAATAATAAATAAGTCTTTTTAGCTAGTGTTATGGTTAAGAACAAAAATTCCTAGCTGTGTTGATGACTAGAAGGCTGTCTGTGAATTATTGATTGCCCATTCAAGGCGTAAGCAGGTCTCTCAGTGGTGACCTGGGGCTTTGGATGGCTTTGTGCGAAGAGTTGAGTTTAACTCATGTGCAGGAGGAGAGAAGACTTAGAATTAGTAAATCTTTGTAAATAAATGAGAAGTTTCAATGTCACCCACACTCACAGGAGAAGCACTGGCTTTTGTTAGGCTAAAAAACACGTTGTCAGTAAACTGAATGTACTGCAGGCCCGCTGCCCTGCATCGCTCTGTGACGGGAGCTTCTCTGCACATTGAATACTTGATACTTTCTAAAGAGCCTAGCATTGCAAGCTTTAAGAAGAGCATATGATGCTTGAAGAAAAGACCAAACATCACACTTGGTGTATAAAGCAAGATACTAGAACTGTAATTAGTCATTTAAGCAGTGTGTCTTTCTTGTTCCTGTCATCTTCTCTGAATTGTGACTATCTGTAGTTCCTACATACACCAAGAGGAATCAGAAGGATGCAGGAGTTTTAGGTTTTTGGGTTTTCTTAATTTAAGTAGTATATATTTATGTTTGAGTACAAAGTCAAAACTTTTGACCGAAGCTCCATTCAATTGTTTTGCTCCTCAGAATGCTAAAAATGCATCAGAGAGCCTTTGGGACTCAGGTGTCTGTTGCTTCTAAGCACAAATGCAAAGAAACGAACTCTGCAGCAGAACAACCACCTCTTCACTCTGTGTGGTTTCCTCATAGTTTTCAGCTATTATATGGGAAACTTTGCTGTAATAGTTCTTAGCTGAATGCTCTCAGAAGGTATTGGAGGCCACATTTCCACAAAAGGGCAGTTGGAGTATAAGGAGAAATTATCTGTGAGATCATGATAAAAATTGGCTTCCCTTTTTGCTCTAAGCTTTTCCGGTAGCAGGAGAGGGTCTTCAGCACTTAAAGTCTTGGAGGTTTTTTTGGCTTTTCTGTTTGTTTGGTTTGGTTTTGTTTCATTTTTTTAACTAGCAAGAGAGCCACTGATTTGTTAGCAGGGCATCAGACCCAACGTTTGATGCAAGAGGTAAGGAGGCTTTATTTTGTAAGCAGATAAATTAACAGCTTCATTGAGTCATTAGGTTTAGCAATTACTAACTTCTACCATTCTTTTTCTAACAAATTGAGGGTTCACATTGCATATCCTCTAATCAGCGTAGCATCTTGCCTCAGAGCAGGCTTCCTTAACTTGCTCTTTGCTGTAAAGCTGGTCTTTCTGAGAACATTTCTTAGGAAACCATGGCTTCAGGAAACCGCTGTGTGCTTGTTGTTAAATAGGGAACTTGTAGAGAAGGAATTGAGTAAGGTCTCCTTGCCTTCAAAACTTTTGCTTCACCATGCACTGCTCTTGCAGGGTGCTGAGCACTTCTAAGACAAATGAACGCTACCTCCCCAGTCAAACCACTACTGAGAAGGAAACCCATGCGGCATGTTGCAGAGCCGAACTCCAAAAATTCTATCTCTAAGAATGCAGTAGACCAGATGACCAAGTGGAAGCAATACACTGCTAGACAATTCACTTCTTTCTTTTCTTCTGATGTCAGTTTGGCAAGCAGAGGATTGCTTTGATTTTAATAATTATAGAGAACAAGCAACTAATTTCTGGCTTTCAAATTTAGAATTGGAGAGGAAGCGAGTGTTTTTTGTTTGATTTGTTTGGTCATTGATTGGTTGGGATTGTTTTGTTTTGGTTTTTTTTTGATGGCTGACATTTGTGAACAACTGACCTGCATATTGATAGAGGTCCACATGACTCTCAGATAACAGCACCCTTGCTCTGCGTACTTTACATGAACTGCTTTGGTTTCTTAAACTGCATTAGTCTAAAATTTTGCATCCCTTTCCTTTAGAAATGCTTTCGGCTGTTTCCTTCAACGTCTAACAGTTGCATATTCTCAGGGATTTTACTTAGCCATGGCAAAATAAGAGTAATCACAGCCTTACCCTAGGGGAGTACGGCTGCTTTTTGTGAAATTAATATAGCTGAGCATAGAACTCTGATGCAGCATACGACACTGACAGTGTCTGTCCAGTCTGCGTCCTTGCTGAGACATGGTAAATCCCAAAGCAATCTGATAGAAGTGCTATCTAGTACTGAATAATGGCTGTCAGCATATTTGAATAGAGAGCATACACACGTCTGGTAATATAGTGCCATTGGCATTAGAGCAGAGCTCTCAAATGATTTCAGTCGAGTTCTGCTTAGCAATGGGAGGCTTTTATTTATTTTATTTATTTTGTTGTTATTTTTTTAAAAACAAACTATGTTCTGGAGCCCCCTCTGCTATTTTAAAACACCATACTCAGTTACATATTGAGGTTCTGTGACATTACAGTTGTAGAATATAAACTGGATACTCAAGTGCTTTCGTGTAGACTTAAGGAGTCATTGAAACATCCCATCTTGTCACTGTTGTAATGTGGGTCTCCCTTTAACAGATGCACTCAAAGTTAAGGGCCATATACCTTCACTTACAAGCTTTTTGTAAAGCATTATCAGGGTTTAGGTTACAACTGTTTGCTTTAAAAATGTTTCATACTTTGAAAAGTGTCACTTGGTTGGCTGGACATATAAAAAGTGTGCCCAGAACGTGCTCCAGTTGTTTGCAGCGTGCTTTGGCAAAGGGATGTGAACCATTATAGGAAGCAGTGTTACCTGTGTCCTTATGCTGGACCTTCTAACCCTTTTCATTATCTATTCAGCTTTTGTGCAAAGCTTTAGGGAATCCTAAAATGCCTTTTAGACACCAGAAAAGATCACTAGCACGTTCCTATGTGTTTAGCTTTCCCTCTTCCCTCACTTGGTCACCGCTTCTTCCTTTCCTTTCATTCCTCAACTTCTTTGCTGCGAGAGCTGTTGCAGTAAAGTTGAAGCATCTCTCTATAAGAGTGCAAAGCAGTAAATTTGTAAGCGATAACAATGTAAACTTGGAAGATCAGACCTGACTTGTTTGGGGGGCAACCAAGCATACAGTCAGATGGAGAATGTGCTGCTTTTCTCTGAGGTTTCTCCCTAGTTTGCCAGGAAAACCACACCACTTTGAACTTCTAATTTCACTGATGAAATTGAGATTGAGACACTTCAAAATTGGCAGTTCCACCTCTTTGGAGTGAAAGGACAGGGATTTTTTTTTTTTTGTTTTAATTGACTTATTTTTGTTCTCTTACCTGCCTAGTACTGATTAAAAAAAAAAAAAAAAAAAAAAGAGAGAAGGGAGGCAGGGGTGACTGAATTCATGCCTCTCTGCTACCCTCAGTAGCCCTTTTGTGAGCAAACCCTGCGAACTCCTGCATGCTCCAAGCAATATACACTCACCCTTGTGCAGAAGGGGTATTGTAGCGCACTTAGGGCTCTGAGTAAGCCCAGGCAGTAGCTGATGCTGCTCACAGTTCACCCAAGGGTTTAAGCACTTGCTTTGAAGTTGGAACATAGGCATATATATGCTTCACTTAAACACAAGCTCATCCTCCCGCTGGCACGCGCTCCTTGAAAATGTGGTCTTTGAGGATCATTTTTAATAATCCTTTCTTGGTATATTATTTCTCAGTCTGAATACTCCAGATGTGCTAAAGGTTGTGGGGTTTTTTTTTAAGTATATGAAAACTCCTTGTTTTCATATCCTGAATTTTTCCTTAATACTGTGTGTTTATTTTGCATTGCAGCATTCAAGGGTCCAAAACTTACTCTTTAATTCCTTTATTTAAAGCCATCTTGAAAGTTTGAGATTTATGTCTACTTGAAACTAAACAAGTAAATTGCATTCAAGAATATGGTTGCTAAACTGAAAACCAAAGTAGTTTGCTTTTGTGGCTTCCTTTCCTATTTTGTTTCTTTTTTTCTCAATGCAATTTTGGGCATACATTTTATCAAAGTCAAGCTGAGCTTACTACAAGTCTTACTTATACATGCTAAAATATATTACATACATACTGAAATACATGTAAAATGAAGAGAAGGTATATTGCCTCACACTTTAAACTTACTTAATTCTAAGGGCTTCTTCATGTGCCCAAAGTCACCTCTTCCAGTGTAAGCATTGTACAAATTGTGCTGTTGTAAGCAGTTCGATCTCAAAATACTTCCAAGTTTTCAGTCTGCGTCATCTCTCAAATCATACAGCATCTGTCTCTCATCTTTTGGAGCATTGTTAAGATGTTAAGACCTTTGTCAGACTTTTATATTATTTCATTATAATAAACTTATTTTAAATAAGCATGTTTTTAAAATGTCACTTTCTCCTTGCATGGATTTTGTTTCTTTTATTACGAATAGAGGGCCTAAAGTGCTCTTCAGGACTGCATCTGTTCTAGGTACTGTGTGAACAGTCGAAACAGTATGTTTCTGGTTCATAGAAACTGCCTGTATGTATCTTTGTATGAAGAATGTTAACACACATGGAGCCTGTTTTGATTACAAGAATAAAAGTTGTGTCTGGCGTATGGTTGTGGGTCCTTGGCCAGTCTAAATCTATGAAGGCTGTAGTTACAAAAGCCAGCCTGGCAGTGTGAGAGGAATTTGTATTTTAAAATTGTATATATTATATGTCCTTTTGCCTGGACTTGTGTCTCTTCTGTAGGAGTTTCTGAAGTCTTTGAAATCTGTGTGGTCATGCTGAGATGCAGATGAAGACTACTGTTCCTTACTTAATGTAGGTGTGACATTTTCTCCCTTTTTCCTTCCTTTCTTTCTCTCTCTCCCTATAAAGACAGCATGGACCTGAGCAAATCTGTGATCCCCATTTGTCGCTCCATAGCAAGGGCAAGTCCCTCTGTTAGATCTCCACCTGGTTGTTGCTGTTTGTGAGGTGACGAAGGCATTTTCTCAGCTGGGGAAGAGCAGATGAGACTGAGCCGTTGCCTGTGCCTAACCTGTCCTGTGGCACGGAGAAGAATGTATCCTGTTGCAGCACCAACAGCACTGCTGTCTCTAATAGAGGTCCACTTAGGATGCTGTCCTGGTCCTGTTCCTAGGGCATGTGGAAACAGCTTGGCTGGTGGGTAAGCCTGGGTACCGCTGGCAGGAGTTGTCGTTGCAGTGGTGGCGCAGATTCCTTTGGTGCCTGTCCTGCAGCGTCAGCTGTGCCACAACGAACCACTGAGCCCAGTTCCCTCGGAAGCCACGCTGTTTCGTGTCGTGGTTGGACAGGGCTGCTACTGGGCAGAGCCCTGTCCTGCCCAGGGTCAGCGCTTCTGGTGTTGGTGTCCATACAGTGCTACGCTGTACTGGACCGCCATACCTCTTCACACTGAAACGAAGAAGATGAACGTGGTTCAAAATAAAAAATGGTGTGCTGAACGGGTAGGGTTTGTAGGAACACACAGGTGCTGCTGTTAAAATGGGAAGCTCAAAGAGGACATGTTAAAGATTCAACAATGACCAAATTATCCGTAAATAATTTTTTCTTAGGCTTCTGCTGTATGGAAAAAGAAGACCGTATTTTCTGAAGTTGACCGGGAAAGGCAAGGCAAGCTCACAGCACCAAAGCTTTGACCAGTGCAAGCAGGCACAGTGAAACCTTTACTAGGTTGCTTGCTTTTAGCCCAGTGGGAAAATCTGCTAGCCTGGAGGCAGGGTGGGGCTGGCATGCAGTTTTGCTGCCCTGTAGGAAAGGCAAAGCTATTGAAATGCAGAATATGGGGCCATAATTCAGTGCTACAGCCTGGACAGAGTGCAGGTTTTGAACACCCGTTTAATGTGTTGGCACAAAGCTGTTCCCTGAATCGGAGCTGTGAGGAGAAAAGCTTTATCATTTGAGGACTGCTAGGGTTCGTGTCAAGCACAAGTATTAGGACTGAGAAAAGGAAATGCAAGAAAGGCTGCAGTACGCCACATGCTTCCAGACATCGGTGCAACCAAGCTACATGTCTGTCTGTCCATCGGGAAGACTCAGTTCAAGAAGTTAGCGTTTTTTTTTTCCTGGTATTTCAATATGTTGACTCAAATGTATTTCTTCATTAAAGTGTGTTTATTTCTTCCCTTCTGTGTCTAACACAGGTTTTAGATTTGTGTCTTTTGTGTTACTATTTAAAATATTCATCAGCCTTAGAAAGCTTCCAGTTTTCCATCCTTGCCCTGTGAGAGGATGGCTCCCAGAGAAGCTGCAGGGATGGCAGTGCAGGCTCAACCCCTGACTTTGGGATTAGGAAAAAAAGGCTTTTCCAAGTTTTGATGTGTTCTCGTATTCCCCTAACCTTCACCTTTTACCGTCATGTACTGCTTTGTTGTTGTTCTGTCTTACAAGACTTGGTCAAATTTCTCCAGGATCTTTCCCTGTTTACCCATGCCTTTAGCAAGGTGTCACCGTTAGTGCAGGAGTTTTGCCTGCAGCAGGTGGAGCTGAGATTGGTGATACTCGTGTCCTTCCAGAACTGTGGATCAAGGAGTCACTGAGATGGTGTTTCCCCGTCAGGGCCCCCAATGGGTACTGGCGCCAACCAGTGGCATTTGCCTACTTTTAAGTGCCTACCTCACTGCTTTTGGCAAGATGCACTGGTGTGTGGCCTGCGCAAAGTCCTGCAGCGAGGCCCAAGAGAGAACAGGTCAGCGTTTTCTCAAAATCAAACAGATTTGAGACTTCAAACTGCATTTTGCATCAATTTGTCTTTATACCAGCGCTCCTGCTCCAGCTATGGCTTTCCGCCAAAATAATTTCCAATCAATTTAGTATCTGTTTGCAGTGTTAATATTGCCAGCTCATCTGTAGTCTTCAGAGACCAGACGTGCCTCACATAGTTTCCTATAGGTCATCGTTTTCCACTTGCTTTCCTACTTAGCAGCTGGTACCCAACCTCCCTCCTGCAGGCGAGAGGAAGCTGTGTGCCATCGGGCGTGCTGCAGCCTCAGCAGCCTGTGCTGCGTCGCCACCGCTCACCTACCCCGCTTTCTCCCTGTCGTGACTTTTGAGCCATCGTCTCAGGTGTTCCACATTCTTTGAGCCCAACGCTCCACGTCCTGTGTTTAAAGCAGCAGAAGTGGTGAAACAAGAAGCTTTACCCCACCAGCGGAACACATCCGTACGTGCAGCAAAACTTGCACTGTGGCAGCCAGGAGAGCTCTCTTGCCAAAAACATGGTGGGAGACCCTTGTATGGAGCAAGAGGCACAGTCTCCCACACAGAGCTTCATTCTGCTGCCTCTGGCCCTTGTGTTGAGGCACCACCAGTCCCGTCTCATCAGCTGCTCCAGGCACAGCAACCTTCATGCAGGCACTTGTCCCCTTGTCAGGGGCATGCAGAATGCCCCAGTTGCACATTGAATCCTGCCAGGACATTTCACAATTTATTTTCTTCAATCCTGTTTATCAAATTCCCCTTCCTCTCTAGTCTTTTTAGGATTTGTGTTCTCTCACCTTTAATTTACAGCACACTGTCAGTGTATAAATAGGCACTGCTACTTCTACCCACCTCACACTTCATCGGTCACCCTGAGCAGGCTGCTCTGCCCAGGGGCTCAAACCAACCCCTCAGCAGAAGCTGGGGAAAACTCTCTCTATTTCAAAGAACTTGGGCATGTTCTTGTCAGCCAGCCCAAAAGTTTCTTTGTGTGGCATTTTGTTTTCTTATATCAGTCCTTTACGTGTGCGTAGAGTTCATAAATCTAGGATACAGTCCTTCTGAAATAGGAGTCTCTTCTGTCGAAGCTCTTCCACTTTGAGTAAAGTAATTAAATATTAATTTACATTTTCTTAAGCCTGTGTCATCAGGCAATGTGAACAGCGTAGGAGTATGTAGATGTTATTAGTACAGGGAGAGGATTCATCTGTCCACATTTGTATTTTTTGTCCACAGGCCATCTCAAATGGAGCTCTGCTTTTAGCTATTGATGATGGCACTTAAAAACATATAAAAGCAGCATGTTCCAGCACAAATGTAACTTTTCAAAAATAACTAGTTTTATTACCCTTTTTATTAAAAAAGAAAGAAGCAAAGAAATAATGAGCCCTCTGCTGAGGGGGTTGTGCCTTGAAGGATTTTTCTTCTGGCCTTCAAAGTTTGGTGAAACCAAGAAAGGGTCTGAAAAACTGCTGTGGTTTATATCCCTAAGTAAAGGTCAGGCAGATCTCATCATCCCTGTAAACCAGAGCTGTCACATGTGTGTTCCTCAGCCTCAGCAACAACCTTCAGTTCAGCCGAAGGTGGTGAGGGTGTGGAGGGGAATTCCTTCCACTCACAAATTCCTAATGCCATGCATCTGCCGTTGATAACAATATACATTAATAAATCTTCAATCTTCACATACGGATGCGCTCAGCAAAACATACCACACCACTGCGAAACCTGGGCATTGGTGTTGCAGGCAAGGAGGGAAACGGCAGCCACCCGGCATCGCCTGCGGCTGTGCTGCCTGGCACTGCTGAGACATCGCTAACGGCCTTTTGGGTGGTTTTGCATTTCGAGGGGAGCTTTGCATCTCTTTACCCTGCAGCTGGAATCCCACCGTCCTCACGGCTGCAAAATACAGGGGCAGTATAGCTAAAGAGAGCATGGATTTCCCCTTGCAGATGGCCTAACAGATACTCCTGCTGCTGAGCGCAGGAGGAACAATCACATTATTTGTATGTCCTTAGGCTCAATTCCTCCTTGCTATATCCAGTACAAACTCTCTTATGTCAACCTATTTGCCCCAGGGGCCGGTCATAGCAGTTCAATCCTCCCTGCCACGTGGTTACTCCCTGGCAAACCGCCAGGACATTATTTCTCGTCAAATAATGAGATAGTGTGAGGCGGAGAGCAAATATTTAACATCTTTAGATGAGCGTAACAGCTCAGTCTCAGGCAGCTTAAAGGAGAGCCTGCTGACCCCAGCCAGCAACAGGTACAGCTCCCTGGCTTTATTTAGAAACTGTAATCCTGCAGCATTTCGCGCCATATGTTGTATTGCTCAAAAAGTCTTGGCACAGAGCAAGGCGCTCTGCCCTTTGCTGCGCCCACTGAGACCAATGAGATGGCCAGCTTCACCCCACTGGACCCACGCTGCTGCTTTGGAGTTACTGCTGGGCTTGAAAACTGATCTCTGGTCAAATGACAGCAAAACAGTAACTGACCACTACAGCCACCAGATGGTTTGTGATGGTTTATCTGAATGGACTGGAGCATCACAGCTTAAATTTGGCTTTTTATTGTACTTCACGACCAGCCTCCCTGTGGTTTTTACCCCATAATATACACATTTCCACAAAACACTTTGGGACAGTTGGGTTGCCTGAACTCTGTTTCTTACCTCTAATCAGTCATCCTCCCCTTTAAATCTGGGAATAACTCAAAATCTAGGCAGTCCTCAATGTTACCTTGCATGGCATGCTACTCCTCAGAGCAGTAGCACCAGGTAGGTAGGAGGATGAAGCCTTGGAAATGCATAAAATAAATTATATTGTTATAAAGTATCTGGGTTGCCAGGTTCCCCTATATATTCATCCATCAAATAATCTCTGAGAGGAAGGCATGGGGAGCGCCAAACCGATGTCCTGCCCCAAATGTCTGACTGGCTCAGCACAACCTCTCCCAGCTCCTTCATGGCAAGTTTTGTAGGGGAACAGGGCCGATGGAAATGAGAAGGGCAGAGGGTAATGGGGCTCTTCTCTTCCAAACAAAATTAATCGCTAAAATATTTCTGGGCCTGTGCAATGAGGCTGGGGAACAGCGTGGGGTCTGCAAGCTATTGCCTCCTTGCTCCACCAAATTGAAGACACTCTCATTAAGAGTGTGATGGAAAATGTGTCTTAAACACCTGCATTTCCGTGTCGTAAGTCAGCACTCGGCAGCAGTTCAGTGAGAAATGCCATCGGGTGCCACTTCCTCCTGGGAGGGTGATGGTGAATAACTGTCATCCCCCCACCACTCACCCCATGCAGGGGGTGCTAAGGACCCCGACAGGTCTCTGTCTCCTCTGAATGAATCCTGAAAGCTTCCTCCCAGGCCTGGAAGTCAAACATATACAACTTGCCGTGGGCTTGAATTTACTGCTGATGTCAGTTTGTTCACTCATTGAATGGTGACACTTTAGACTGGCTGAGAGAGGGTCATCAGTTGCTAAGTTTCTAAATATACTCCCCGCGCTGCTGTGTGAGGAGGTTAATGTTACCTCCTCTTCCTCCTGCTGATTTATCGTGCCGTTACCTCAGATTCCTGCTCTGGCAAGGCTCCGTGGCTGAGTCGTCGTGCACCAGCCAGGCAGGCTCCTGGCTGGGCTTGCGAAACTCCGAAACTGCTTTATCCTTCCCTGTGTCCTGCAAGAGATACTACCGGTAGCGCTGGCCCCAGAGACAGCCCTGCAGATGGCTTTTCCTGAAGAGCACAAGATGGTGCGATGCACGTGTAGGCACGAGGCCTCTTCCTGCCCTGGGCACCATGCCTGCAAGTGCATGTCTTGGCTTTGCTGTGGGAGGCTTTGATGGGTTCAGCTCCACGGTTCTCCTTCTCCCTCCTTTCCCAAAGAAAATGCAGACCAGCACCCCGTGCTGGAAGGGCAACCTATTCGGTAGGGGGTGGAAAGGCTGTAGCAAAATGCAGCTGTTTAAACCCTGTTCTCTCTCACTCGAGAAGATTGTGCATCCAAACTGGACCCTCCGTCAGATGCACAGGAAACTGTCAGAGTGAATTAAAAGGCCTGTAAGGCCGGAGCTATAACTCAGTGCTTTTTAAGCTCCGAGATTTTGTTGGGGGCGGAGGGAGGGAAGTAGCCACTAATGTAATTTCCAGCAGGAGTACGCTCCTCTAATACAATTTGGCCTGGCTACCCTTTTGAATGCAGCCTGTTCCCAGCTAGGCTGGTCCAGGTCCATCCTCCTAAATGCCCCAATAATTACGGATGCAATGAAATCCTGTGCCCGGGCTTTGCTCTGGTCTCTTCAGACCCAGAGTGACACCAGCCTTCAGCACAGAGCACCCCAGTTTGCAGCAAAGAGCACATTGCTGGGCACGTAACTGGATGCATTAATAGAGCGGGGTTTTGTCACAGACCATGTTCAATGAAGACACAAAATGGCTGGTTTGCATAGGCTTTGTTCCTTTTTTCTCTTTGACAGAGGTTTGGCAGCATTCAGACAATCTGCAAGTTGCACCAGTCCCTTACCAGATCAATAACCATCCGTTACTCTGAACTGGGTTCCCGATCCCAGTTTTACATTCACCATTTGCTTCAGTTTGTCTTTCTGCCAGCACCTTATGCTGCCTACAGCAGAGTCCAACAGCCCATTACTTGGTGCTTGCCATGAAGAGAATGGTTTCCAGGGAAGGGACACTTGCTTTGCTGCATCCATCTCCTCAGGCAAAAGCTATCACAGGAAGAACTTGAAAGTCCAGGACAAAGTGCTCTCTGTTGCCTCACCCTTTGTGAATTAAAACATTTTTTTTTTCCCAACAGCTCTTTAAAGACTTTCTCTCTGCCTTGCCTGCATGGTACGCTTGGATATCATCAAAGAATCACAGCACAGCACTGGTTTAATTCTCTTGGGTTTATTTCGGTGTTCTTTTTGTAACGCATGCTCCAATTGTATGTGACAGCAGAGTGCCAAAGCTATTGAATTGTCCCCAAAAGCAGTTTACTAGGGACTTACTACTGTTATTACTCATAAACAGCTGCTGCTCAAGGACAGTGCCTGTTCTGGGGGACTCCCAGTTTAAGGATAACCACTGATCCTCTCTCCCCTTGTCCAAATCAGTGGGACTGAAACAGGAACTGCACCACACGATTTTTAGAAACATTGAGGTTCGATCCTCTAAGAAGCCATCCTTTAAGAAGGTAAGAACCGTGGCCAAGGGGCTTTGCGTTAGCGGGACTGCGACATACAGAAGATGTTAGAAAACGGATGGTTGAGAGGCTGAAAAAGAAGATGACGAAATCCAATGCCTGCAGAACCGAGGGCATTGCGGGGTTTTGGAGAGGTGCTGTTAACGAAAACCATGAGAACAAAGAAAGAAAGAGATGAGTTGCATGGCCAGATTTATGGGCAAGGACAGGGCTAGCAGCTACAGTTTTGAATTATTTGAAGCAAAGAGAGGAATGACATAGGCATTTGGGAAGCCAGAGAGGTGAGTGTCACAGAAGCTGAGCTGTTAGGACAGGCAGAGTATATACCACTCCAAAGACTCGTTTTCTGGTCATCAATACACTTCCGTTTCCCAGACAGTACTGCCCTTCTCTGGGAAGCCCCAGGCCTTGGGAGGAAGGACCTGCTGGCTGCCACTGCAAGGCAGGAGCCTCTTGCCAAAGCCTGGGCCCTGGCTTCTGGGAGTGACCCAACCCAAGGTGCCAACATCATTGTTCCCATCGTCCGTCAGCACCCAACGCCGTTGCTTTCGTGTTTGCAGCCACCAGCTCTGGGTTTTTTTCCCTTCCCAGCATCTTAAACTAGACCATTATATTTAAAAACTGTGTTGTTAAACCCAGAATGAAGGAGGTGAAAGTAAAGACATACCAGAACTAAGGTAGCAAGATTTATTGACATGAGCTGCTAATACACGCAGTAGGTAACTACATATATTTAATTATACATTAAGGGCAAGCTGGATTTTTAGCATACACTTAATACAGTGCACGGTGTAGCTCAAACTATTTTTGTATTCCTCTAGAGTTCCATACTAATCATTAGAAAACTTTCCTGCAAGCACTTGCTGCTACAAAAGGCCAAGGAGCTGAAATACCTCAATTAACTTCTGACCCAGACTTGGCACAATGTGTTAAGAAACTCAGAGCAGGAGGGAAGGTGAATTCACAGCAGACCAGGCACCATCCAGCTGAACAACCCCCAGTTAATAATAAAGCAGGTATGTCAGAAATAAGGAGGAAGGTGGGAGTTTTTGACATTTAAAAAAATCATACGTAACACCTTCCCAGATGTCTTTCTTTTACTTTATCCTCTGAGGGGAACAAGACAGTAACGGTAGTAAGAAACTTGTTTCATGTCTTTTTTTTTTCTTACATCTTACATTCCTTTCTTTCTGTTAAGATGCTGAATTGTTTGTGCTGTATTAATAACATCCATTTAAAATCCATGCTTTGTGAATGTTTTCTGACCAGAGTGATGTGCCCCTTTCTGAACATGTGCAGCACAGCATAATTTTACCTACGCAATCGCAACTCCTGTCTACATTTCCTTCCCTCCATGCACCTGGCTTTGCAACTTCAATGTTCTTTGGAGGCAGGACCTTTTAAAAATGATACAACTTAAAGCTGAAGGTGAAAGGCCACTGGGATTACTAAATTTCTCAAAGACTCCAGCCTTTTGGGGGAATAGAGACAAACTACTTGGAGAAGGTGAAGAGTCCAGATGAAATCTCTCTATACCCAGGACGGTGACACTCGGCAGATGCTGCCAGAAGTTCAGCCAAGGGTTGGCCAACAGAACGTGATGCTGCAGACGTGGCTGTCCTTGGGAGCTTCCTGCCAGGATACGTGCTCCCACGTGCTGTGATGCTGCTGGAACCCGCCACTTGCACAAGCACAGAAAATTAAAAGGCAGCAGTGCTGGTGCCCAGATTTCCAGAGCTTGTGTTGAGCAACCTCCTTGGCCCAGTGGTTCCTTGACATTTTATTAAGACCTCTATTTAGAAAAAAAACAAAAGCAACAAGAAGAAAAGTTTTGAACTATTGAACTGGGCTACAGATGCTGGTGGCTTGACTTCACAGCAGCATCAAGAGCCCAGGTAAGTGATAGCCACAGAGTAAACTAATTTTTATTTTGTTGTGGTTTTTTTTTTTTTAATTGGTGATTTCCAGTATAATTTTGGACATGTAGAATTAAAGTCTTCTATACAGGTGATAAAATTGTATGCATTTCTTGATTGTTTTAATGCATTATCATTATAACACTATACCCACCTTTATTTAACCTTTACCGAAGCACCAGTGTAAGTGCAGCTGTTGCAGTGCTGTCACTGGTACAGATAGCTCATGTATTTCAGTCACGTACAGCATTTATCGTGAAACAGAAAAGAGTGGCTTGCAGGAAAATAACACCCTGATTTGAGGCTCTTAATCCTGAATTCTGCACATCCTTTGTTTAATTTTCTTCTGCTATAGACTCTTTTTCACATAACATTTAATATACTTGCCATGTGAAATGCCTGCTTTAATGCCTGCTAATAAATAAGTACATAATTACCCTGACTCCTATCAGAGCTAATATAGTTGAACAAATGTTCTGAAAAGCAAAAATCTATGTACATTGCACAGGTATGAATGAGCATCCATAAACACCCTCCTCCGGGATCTGATTTACAGCAATACAAAAGTGAGAATGTACACTGGGGAGCACCCCAGACACGACAGCAGAAACAGTGAGTGTGAGAGAGCACAGAGTATAACCGGTAACTCAATGGTGATGGTTGGGTGGACAAGGGGGTGAAAACAAAAAGACTTTCCAATGCGGAAACCGGAGTGAAGGTGATGTGTCTGTGGTCACGCTGTGGTTTCAGGCAGGTAACTGATGCTATCCCAGCCCCTTCGGGGTCATGTAGAGCCCAGCCAGCTCAACAGAAAAACAGGGAAATATGTTCTTTCTTTATCTTCCCTCCTTGTCTGATTTTCTCCCGGGAGAGAGCTCCTTGGCTACTTCACAATTTATTTGTCCAGTTTGGCCTCTATGGCCTGCAGTTTCAGGCCTCCTGTGACTGCTTGCGTTTCCATGCAGGTACACAGACACACGCAGCCGAATGTCTCAGCCTGAAGGTGAAGTCAATCAGTTTTTTGGGCTGATTTGCTGACGTTGAAAGCACTTTCTGAAGAGCCTCCGCTCCTTTGACCCACGAAGGTGTATAGTTAACCTTAATGTCGCTGAAGTCAACGCTCATGTGGATACAACACCTGCAAAGTTCACATTGTAATAAAAGAGAAAGTCTCTATAAACACTGCATCCAAGATACGCTTCGTGTTTACGCTGAGGAGGTTTAAAGACAAAAACCCTGAAGAGCTTACATGTAGGTTTAACAGTGCTAAGTCGAGGTAATTGTTACATGATATTCCTGGTTAGGGAAATTCAGTTTCCAGTAGCTTAATGTTGCATTTGTGATGGAGAGCAAGTTGCCAACCACAGCCACGTGAAAGTCTTACTGGCAAACACCGTTTGACATTTCTCTATTAAGACAGGATGCAGTGGTCCTATTTTTTCCCAATCTGAGTTAATTTAAGAAAAAAGAAAAACATCTCAAAATGACCATCAGCAGCATGATGTCTCTTTGTTTGTTTTCACACAGAGGTGGGTAGGGGACTTTTTTTTTGTTGTCCCAGTCCTTCTTGGATAGACGATAGTGTAGCACCTAGCACCCCACTACCTGTGGGATGCTACCCACCTCCGCTCCCCTCATGTGAAGTATCGACACTGTGTAGAGTCAATGTAGCAGTAAGAAGTGCATCGCAATTTTCCATAAGACCTAAAATAAAAGAAAATATCTCAATTTCAACATAGGCTGTAGTTCACACTATACAGTTACTGGTTGTAACTCTGTCGGAGTGAAGAACATCAGAAAATGCCATGTGGAGCAGCAAATGGGCACGAAAATAAGAGAGTAATTTCTGTCAGTGCTCCAGTGTGCTCCACCTTGTCAGCAAAATAAGAGTCCAGGAGAAACGATGAGTGAAGACTTAACTCCTAGTAATTTAAATTTAAAAAAAAAACAAAATTCCCATTGGCAGTGGGACTTGAGAGTTATGCAAGGGTGGGTGCAGAAGGCCTTGGCGTTTACCCACGGGAACTGTGTAACAAAATACCTCAGGCTCTGAGTTAAGTGTTTTTCCAGTTACTTTCAATAGCTCCAGCAGATGTGACTGTGCCTGTCCTTTAACTTATTGTTTATGTACTTGAAATAATGACAGTTACACATGCTGACCTTTGAATAAAAAAAAACGGTAAATGGAAGGGTTCTTGCAAAATAAGGAAAACCATCTCTATTGACTTAAACTGAGCTGCAGTGACTCTACCTACTGAAGACCTTACCAGAGATGTTAATAAAATAAGCATTTTGATGAGTTTTTATTGCTAGCCTATGTCTAAGTGAATAACCCATCCATCAGATAATCCACAAGCAGTGGATTAAGCAGTCATTAAACAGGTGCTTAAGACTATGTCCTTGGATAACCCACGTTCTCAGAAAACTAGCATAAAATCTGAAGTGAAGGTGTTGCAATGAAATTAAAATTGTAAAATTTAGATTAACAGCCAAAGTTAACTGCTGCCATAGATACCCTTTGTATAGCCCTATCCCTAATAATTTGAAGCAAGAAAAATATTAGTTAAAGATTTTCAATTTTAACAATGTGCTTTTGTCTGAGCTGTCTAAAAACAAGAAGCAAAAGTGATAAAATGCTAGCTCCATCAGCAACCCATGAAGAAGTGCTTAGGTTTGCCAAAGTCCTGAAGAAATTAGAGGAAAGGTAATTCTAGCAGGGGTCACTGCAACCACCAACTCATGTACCCTCTACCCTAATCGTACCACTGATTTAAAAGAAGTAGGCAGAGTGGAATTATATGTGGAAAGTTAAATTTATAAAAATTTCTCAAGCTTTTGTGGTGCCATGTTTGGCACCAAACTTCAGGCTCCTGGAAGGGAATAGTTTTCACAGTAGAAAACAGCTCCACACTGTCTGAAAATGATATCTCTGTCAAATGTTTCAGGTTGTCAGGTTTGCTGGTCTGGATTTTCATAATCTGGTACACCAGGAGTGCTCCAACCATCGCAGTGGAAGGATTAGCACAGCACTTGACTTACAAAGACATCCTGTGGTTTCTTACTCCTGTCAATTAGCACATTATTCTTCCATGAATGATGAGGGCTGTGTGTGTAATTTCATTTGCAAATTAAATGTTTCCTGTTAGCCAGTAACAATACCTGACAGTTAAATGGAGGTGCTGCTGTTGGAGGCAAAATGCTGAGCAGAGAAAGCTGCTTGAACAAAGGCAGAGAAGGCAAGTCAACAGTAAGCAGATGTTTGAAATGAAAAACATTGCTAAGCAGATGCATGGCTTTGCGTCTGCTGTTGAGTGAATTTCCTGGTCTTTGGAAAGGCTGATAGCTGACTGGTTGATTCGGAAACAAAGATACCCCAAGAGTACCCATTAATGGTAAGGGCAACAGAAGGTCGGTTGGAGGTTGTGGTTTGGGTGTTTGGGTTTTTTCCCCTCATTGTAATCATCTCCTTCTCATGGTCTTTCCTACTCTTGGTATATTATGGGTGAACATTAATGTAATGATAATGTCACCAAATGAGGAAATCTTTGCAAGCAATAAGCAAACGTATGTCTATACGGCCATCATTATTTTTGTACATGAAAGAGGCATGTGCTTATTACTTAGAGACGAGATTTAGACCTTAAAGTCAATAATATACACAAATAATCTGATAAGACTCTTTCTCCTCTACTACTTACAGTGGTCTCAGTGGAACAAGCTTTAAGTGGGCAATACGTTTCCGTTTTAAAGCTTGTAAAGAGAAAAAAAAAAAAAAAAAACAAAGCCCTGAACTAAAATGAAGACAGCTCAAACATACCCAGGGAGATATGTTCTACATGTCAAATATCCAAAATCCTTCCCATCGCAGTCTTCAACCCCCTCATGTCTGTAGCCATCTCCGCAGTAAGCACGGCGGCATCCTAGTGAAAAATGCAGAAAGAAACACCTTCAAAGCACTTCGTCATGTAAAAGAGGCAGGTGAGGTAAGTGGAACTAGGTTTTTAAGGATAAAGTATAAACCAAGGCATTTTAGGGAGGGCATCCTGTAAGGACTGTCTCAGCAGGAGCAATATTCTTCACTACAAAGTATATGCTTTTTTTAGCCTAATTTCAATGACCAAGGGAAAGAATGGCTAACTACTAAAAATAATTACTACAGAAACACTAATTACAACAGCATTTACTCTAATAATTATTATTACCATAGATAATTACTATCAAAACAAATTTAAGACAGTGTAAAATACAGTTAACAGAAACGATTTGGGGAGGTCACCATTTCAAAAAAACACTTTGAGGTCATTAAGTGGTTTGAAATCCCAGCCTAGACTTTTACCCAACATTGCACAGTACTTATGTGTGTCTAGTGCAAGTGAATTCTCACATATGAACAGAATTATGCAGACCTATTTCCTGTCTATAAAAAAAAAAAAAAAAAAAAAGGTTGCAATGATTGACAAAAAGGTGTTTTTCCCACTGCTGACTCCTACTGACTTGAGCATGAGTGGGCCTTGTGACATTTTTTCATGGTGACTGGCATATAGGCTGCAGTAATTTGTGGGTTTGTTTGCTATTTTAGCAACTGGACTTTGCTTTTGATGTCTTTTTGGTATGACTTTTTGAGTATGACTTGGAGTATGACTAAGTATGAACTTTTTGAGTATGACTTTACAACTTGAACAAATTAATTTAGCTAAAATCCCTTTGACATCTTCTCAGAGGTACTATTAAGCAACAAATTAAAAAGACAGTCAAGAACGGGGAGTTTATAAGAGCTAAAGTGGGCTATTTACAAATAGATTAATTAATTGCACCAAGGATCTGTTTGTTAGAAATTGATGCTTCTAAGAACAACAAACCTATTTTCCAATTAAATCCACTTAACATTTGGTTAACCTTTTTCTCTTGGTTCAGTCACAAGAGCAGAATGATGACAATGTGCTCATTTCCAAGTAACTGAATGATAACTATGCGGGTCACAGCAGTGTCAGAAGTCTACGTATTGCAAGGCCTCCGTCGACCTGAAGCTTTGCCCAGGGTACAGCACAAAGTAACACGATGTACCTCCAGACACACAATGTGCAATTTTGCAGGCACTAGAACTAATGAATGCTATTTTCCTGTATGCTTGTTCCCCATAGTTGATTGCAAATTCTAATTGAATCATTTTCTCGTGCTTGGAGCCTGGAGAGCTCATGCTCTCTCACTGGATTACTCTGCAGTCAGGCAAGCTTAGGGGGCATTGATTTACATTGCTCCCTATACCCGTTGTAACTGCATTGCCTTTGAAATCTTTTCCCTGTTGCCACTGAGAAGCTGACAAGGATTCCTAAGTCATAAGGGGGAGGGTGGTGATGAACAGGTGGATGGACATAGAGAGTGGCTTATTTTCAAAGTCATGCTAAAAAATGGAGGGCTATATAAATGAAAAAGCAAAATTGCATCTTTCAGCGTTGACTGATGCCGGTTCTGAAATGTTAAGCATAAACCCTTTGCTAGAGTCAACAGAATACCAAACCTGCTGTGTGTCAGCTGTAGATGGTGTAGAGTGCTGCACTCTGGGGAAGGAATCAAGCTGTAAAAATGACTGAAAGGTAGAAGTGAAGGTTGTATTCTAATATGCTGTTTGCTATCCACAACTGGCAAAATGATAGGAAGCTTGACTAGACAGCAATCAAATGCTGTATAAACCTAACAGTGAAGGTAGTGGGCTTCCCTATGCACGTAAATAACAGAATCCAAAGTAGTTTTACTGGATCAGGATCTAGCTCACTGTTAGAAACACCCAGCTACAGTGTCTGTCCTAAGGGGGTTTGTGGTGCACTGCAAAGTTATGCTGCATCTTTTGGCCAGAAAGCCGGCAGCCGCAGGGGAAGATGTGTATGTAAACCAGCTGCTGGATTTGGCCCCTGAAATGCAGTGGCTTTGCTCTGACCACAGACATCTCTGCGTAGCGAGGTACACGGTCCTCAATGAGGATGCAGGAGAAGCACGTGGCATCACCTCTGTCTTGTGCTGGTGTGTGGCATCCACGTGCATGAAGGACTTCAGTTTTTGCACTACAGCTGTTGTGCCGCCCTCTCCCCATGCCTGCAGTCAATCCCCAAACCACGCAAGCTCCCCTGAGTGAAACACTTGTCTGATTTACATAGCAGTGCACCCTGTGGAAACCACTAATGCACTGGTTGTGCACTGATTTCCTGCTGGAAAGAGGCTGCTCTTGATGCACTGTAACTTACTTATACAGTCATCAGTCACAATCGCATTGCCGTCGTCGCACTCTTCCCCATCCTGTACGATCCCATCTCCACAGGTACCGCCACCCTCGAAGCGGTAATCCACGGGATAGAAAGGGGTGAGCTGGCCAAACAAACACACAGCGGTTACTGAACTGGACCACAAGCTGCCCGGCAAGCAAGCAGAGGTGAAGAGCTGTGGGAGGCTGATCCTGCAACCCAGTTTTCATATCCCACTATTTGGTGGTTCATAGAGTTTGTACAGAATCCGATTCAAAGTCCAGTAGACACAAGAAGGATCCTGCTGCTGATTTCAGCAGGACTTAGCTTAGCTCCTCAAAGCAACAAGGAAATATATGGTTTTGGTTTGCAGGGCTTGTGTTTTTCTGCAGCCGTATCCTGGTGAGTTTTGCCTTATTTTGTATTAAATAAAAAGTCCTCTTTACTATTGTAATTCCCCAAACTTAGCCTCAGTTTTTTCACCAGTGGAGCCTGGTTCAAGGGAGATTAGCAAACCCTGCAACACTGATGAGTTAATGCCTCGGGAACTAAGACTTCTGTGAACAAAAATCACAGCATAGTTAACGAACAGTTGTGGCAGTGCTCAAAAATGAGCTTTTTCTCCAATTGCTTCACAGATTCTGTATGACACCTTAAGTACAGATGTATGTTCTGTATTTAAAAAGGAAACATACACTCACGAGTTTTCTGAGACCACAGTCATATTTTCACCTGGATTGGGAGCCATCCAAAGGTATCCTTGAAATACAAAGATCTCTGATCTCTTCTAAAAGCTAAGGCATTTTCAGTGTTTAACCGGTCCAATTCTTCTTGATTATTCACCACAAAAATCTGGGGCACAGAAAAAGAGGTGATTGGTAACCCTCTCAGGAATGGTTTTGGATTGTCATGGAATCTAGTTTTGCCAACTGACATACGTATCTGCAAATAGGCAAATAATTGCACAGAAGAATGGTTTGGTTGTTTTCAGAAACAGAATGGTGTGAGAACTTATATCCATGGACTCCCAGACCATAAGAGGTTCCTTCGTGACTGGTAAGAAGACACATGAGTTTCCAAAGGAGAATGGTCTTTCCTGAGCACCTAGCCATGGCTACAATGGCCCCTATTTCAAAATGCACATCTACAAGTAATGATCATCAAATACTCGTGCACAATCATTGCTGAGAAAAACTGTTAGATGCTCAAATGGCTACAAAATAAATAATGCATTGCTCACAGCAACCTTCACTTATCTTATCTTCGTACTTTGTTTAGATTTAATTGGTATTTAAAGCATGTTTCTTTATATGAATATACTTTAGTCTAAAGCCAAGTCTTCAATTAAACAGAAAAAAAAATAGTTCAAAATGGAAAAATTAGGACAAGCCGCTCTCTTACCAATTTTTTTCAATGTCTCAGTCACTGAAATCGGCTGTAAGGGGCATTAGGAAATAAGATCTTCCTTCAGCAGCTTAATGAAATTAATTCCAGCAAGATTAAAACCATTTTTAAATTAAGAAAAAGCAAGTGGAGTGCTTCTGAGTAAAATGGATTTAGAGCTGAGCCTGATTCCCACCTGAATAAACAGAATTGGCTCTTTTTAAAACAAATTACCCTGAAATTTTTACATAGCAGAATATTCCCATAGCCCTTGACAAAGGCCAATTTCATTAAGGAAGCATTGAATAAAAATGCCTTCAGCTTGAATGAAAGCAGAGAAACAGAAAGCCAGCAAAGAGTTGATTCTGTAATTGTGTTCAGGAGCTCAAGTCCCAGCCCCAGAGCTCTAATTTCTCATGAAATCAATAGCAGATCTGCTCTCTGAAGCTCTGTCACAGATAACTGGCCTTTGAAATTGCAAAAGATTTAAAAAGTGGAATGAATCTTAGCCAGTGACAGAAAACTAGCACTTTATTTCCTAGCCTCTCCCCTCCTCTGGCAGTGCTGGCACCAGAGGAGTTGATGAGCGAGTGGGTGATGGCACTGGGGACACGCTGCGGTGGGATGCTGCTTTGGCAAACTGGGTGACACTGGGACTGGGCGCACAGAGCACCATCTCTGAGTCTTTACTGTTCTCAAGTGGTACAAGGCAGGCTTCGAAACTGCTACGTGTGGATCCGAACAGAAAAAAATAATAGTAATGTTTAAGCTCCTGCTCTTGACACTCAAGGGAGTAAAAGAAATGGGGCAGGCAGACAGGGAGCACTGCTCGGCAAGGCGTTCCACTTCCAGAGCTGAGGTTTGCTTCTTTGCCATCCTGCATGTCTGAGAATGAAATGGCACCTGATCACCATCAAATGAGGGTTCATAGCAGTAGCACAAGGTACTTATATTTTAAGTAGTTACACTCTCATTACCATCTTTTAAGATCTAATATAAAACTGTGCCTGATGGAGAAGGAGGATGATAATACCTACACAGAATATTGCGAGCCTTATATTTTTTCCTATGAGTTCTCCATGCCGTGAAGAACATGATAGTTTTTTTTTTTTTGCAATAGCATGCAGCACGATGTGGCATGCACCTTTATTTCATACACTTTCTTCTCTCACCATTAAGTTTTAAAATTAACGTGGGCTTTTTTACAATGCAGCACGGACAGGAATGAGCGAGCAGCTGACAAGACTCGCAGCATGCTCCTGCAAAAGATTGAGTTCAATGACCCAGTTTAATGGACAATGTTGTGAGTATGTCCCTTTCACACGCTGTAACAGTCTTCTGACAACTGTGACAGATGGGAAAGTTAACAAAGCTAATCGCTGCTTATTGTCATCCAGAGATGACCAGACACTGCGCAATATCCACTCACATGAGTGGAGTGGCTGGGCTATGCTGGTACACAGCAGCAAAGTAGCATTTTCATCACTGATTAAGTGCTATGGTGCACAGAATAATAAGGCAGGGCCCAGAAGAAGGAAAAGTACAGGAATAGTATTTACAAAGCATAAAGAAATCAGAGATGAAAAATTGCTAGGTCATTTTCCAGCAATGACTTGTCCTTTAAAGTGCTTTGTCCAATCTGCTAAAAAAAATGCTTACAAGATGGATTGAGACTGAAATTAGCTATATAAAGTGTATGTCTACAGACAGGAGCTCGGAAGTCTGACTCCCATGGTTTGTGAAGACTCCTTTTTGATCCAAGGCAGAGAGTCCGTGCTTTGGAAGAAAGCTCTATTACATATGCAAAGTGCTTGACCCAAATATTCAATTCTGAATTCAATTCAAGTCTTTGCAGAAGAATACATAAAATAAAGCAAGAAAGGGCTGCTTACTTCACTGACCAATCTGAAATATATTTCAATTTACTGAAATAAAAAGAACAGATTATATAAGTACAGTAAGAGATGGAAGACAGCATCCTCAGACTTGAAAAAAGGTTTCTAAACACATGCTACATTACTGATGGTTTGAAACAGTTGCATTACAGCACCTCAATCAGACAACTCTCAGACTAAGTGGAGATCAAACTCTTTTGCACCAACTGGATCTCAGAGGTTTTGGATGCTAGAAAACAAACATTGCCCACATACAGACATCTTCCCTGTTAAATCCGAAGTATTAGTGAGTACACCATCTCTTACAATGAAAGTACTAATGAACCCCTCACATCCTTTCCCAGAAAATCTATTTACCGCGGGGACTTTTGGATAACTGTGTCCAAACGCAGATTCCTCATATGGTGGGTTATTCACATGCTGTTGGGATCTGCAGAGACATCTCCCTGGAGGCCCTGGAAGTCCTCTTTCACCTTTTGGTCCTATTGCAAATTGCCCTAGAAAGCAAAATACCATTTTCTTGTTACAAAGAAAATACACAAAAGACAAACACAGCTTTAGTGGGGAAAGTACAGGTCAGGTGGATATATGCATTTACCTAAGTTTCGGATACGCACATCTCCCACCAAATCCACTGGGAAATGAGGGAAGGGATTACCAGAACCACTAATTACAGTACTTCAGGAGAAAGACCCGAGTTTGTAGCACAGTTCTATTATTTCAGATCTCTTTTTAAATTTTTCTACCATCTTTACAGAGAAAGAGAGAATTGTAGAATCATAGAATCGTAGAATCTTTAAGGTTGGAAAAGACCTCAAAGATCATCAAGTCCAACTGTCAACCTTACAACACCATGCTTACTAAACCATGTCCTGAAGTGCCATGTCTACAGGTTCTACACATTCTTTGAACACCAAAGACCATTGAGAGAGATCATTTGCTTAGAATAAATGTCAGTCTGTTTGAAGCTGCAGAAATTCAGGACATGATGAACACACAGATCACTCTACAGCACCTATGCACCAAGTTTAGCAGAGTTATTCTCCGTACACATCCACAACATATTGGACTTGTGCATTTGTACAACCACTTAAGAAATGACGTTTCAGAGGTTTCTATATAGGAAAACCCAGCTGGAAATACAGAGGTGCTACAAATAAAAATAATTTTACAATACTGCTTTTTGACTTTCAAACTTTGGCAAGGATGTGCTACTCTGCAGAATTAGACTATGAGCCAACATGTTCATACTGCAAGGAGTGACATCATTACAGACAGGTCTTTTAGGGCCAGAATTTATATTCTAGAGGAAAAAGATTAACAGGCCTGACATATAAACTTTCTGTGGATGGAATAAAACCTTTAAAAAGTAATCTTAAGATCCTGGCTACCTTCCCATCCACGTGGTGAAAATTCTGCCCTCTGAAAACTTCCAGCTAATTTGCTCTTCTGGTTTTGTTTAGTGAGGGGGGGCCTAAGGTGGTGGCTTCTGTAGGAAACTGCTAGAAGTTGCTCCCCTTTGTTCAGTGGACTCGGCCGGGCCTGGGGCGGACCTGCTGCTGGCCAAGGCCGAGCCAATTGGTAGCAGAATGTCCCATGATAACACCTCTGTGATAACATATTTAAGAAGAGGAAAACAGGAAAAAAAAGGGAGAGAAGATGTGAAGCAGCTGAGCAGGGGCAGAGAGGGGGAGGTGCGAGCCTTGTGGGCCTTGCAGGCCTCACCCTCTGGCCTCCCGCTGGGCAGCCGCCTGAGCCCTAGTCAGCCCGGCCTGGCTGCAAGAAGTGGAGAGGAGACAAGAAGTGAATAAGATGTAAAAAGGATCCTGAGAGGCGTCTGCCAGCCTCTTGTGAGGAACGGCTGCAGACACCAAGGTCAGTGAAGAAGGAGGGGGAGGAGTAATGCGGCTCCTGGCCAAGATTCCCCTGCAGCCTGTGGTGATGACCACGGTGGAGCAGGTTGTCCCCCTGCAGCCCATGGAGGTCCATGGAGGAGCAGAGATCCACCTGCAGCCCGTGGAAGACCCCACGCCGGGGCAGGTGGAGGCCTGAAGGAGGCTGTGGCCTGTGGAGGGCCCACTGGGGCAGCTGTTCTGCAGGGAGTGCACCCCGTGGAAGAGATGACCGACACCAGAGCAGTTTCACGAAGGACTGTGGCCCGTGGGAGGGACCCCACGATGCATCAGAGGAGGAATGCAAGGAATTCTTCGCCTGATGATGAAGTAGCGGCGTAAAACAACGTGTCATGAACTGACCGCTACCCCCATTCCCTCTTCCCCCCTGTGCTGCTCAGGAGGGGAAGGTAGTAGAGATAGTGTTAAGCCAGGGAAGAGGGAGGTGTTGGGGGAGGTTATCTTGTTCCCTGTCTCATTCTTCTGCTAGTTTTAGAAATAAATGAATGGTTTTCCCCAAGTCGAGTCTGTTTTGCCTGTAACGGTAACTTTAAGGATCTCTCCCTGTCCTTATCTCAAACCTCGTTTTCCTTATATCATCTCCCTCTGTTGTCTCGGAGGGTGGGGGGAACGAGAGAGAGACTGCTTAGTCTGGTCCCGATCAGGGCTGAACTATGACATTTACTCAAGACAAAGATGTTTCATAATGGGAGACATGAGATATGTGAAGCTTCACAGATGTACCTTTTCCACACTGCCACAAGAAGAGATCTCCTGCCCACTGATGTAAGCAAGGGAAGACAAAGGGAAAGCAAAATGGAAGAGGATATTGAAGAGATTGGCTGCAGTACAAGCAGCTATTGTCCATTCAAAGCAACAGTAGTTTCCAACTAGTTTTGATTTTCTTTTCAGATACTCTAGTATATAACAGGGTTGAGAAAACCCTACCTGAGGGTTTACTGTCACTGAACATTGTGGGTCGTGTATTGTCCTTCATGGCTACACTTGGTCTCACAAGCTGCCCAGAGTTAACGTGTATGCATAGCTTTGAAGTTGCACAATTATCAGTTACAAGATTTTTCTCATTATTTCTACAACACACACAATTGCAGTGAGCAGAGATCTCCATCTGAGGGCTCCAGACCTGGAGTACTGCAGCTAGCTCTGGAGCCCCCAACATAAGAAGGACATGGACCAGTTGGAGCAGATCCAGAGGAGGGCCACAAAAGTGATGAGAGGGCTGGAACACCTCTCCTGTGATGACAGCCTGAGAGAGCTGAGGCTATTCAGCCTGGAGAAGAGAAGGCTCTGGGGAGACCTTATTACACCCTTTCAGTACTTAAAGGAGGCCTATAAGAAAGATGGGGACAAACTTTTTAGCACGGCTGTAGCAATAGGACAAGGGAAAATGGTTTTGAGCTAAAAGAGGGTAGATTTAGACTAGATACAAGAAAGAAATTTTTTACAATGAGGGGGATGAAGCACTGGAACAGGTTGCCCAGACAGGTGGTGGATGCCCCATCCTTGGAGATGTTCAAGGTCAAGCTGGATGGGGCTCTGAGAAACCAGATCTAGTTGAAGATGTCCCTGCTTCTTGCAGGAGGGTTGGACTGGACGACGTTTAAAGGTTTCTTCCAACCCAAACCATTATATGATTCTATGATTTCCAGCATTTGCTAAAGAGAAAGTTTTTTTCCACTGCCCTTTCCACTCCCCTCCCCGCTATCGTGACTCCTATTCCTTTTCTTCTCTTCCTTTCTTTCCTTAATGCCATTGTGACTTGAGTCTCATCTGTTTTTCTTTTACAGAGCTACACAGGGTGAGTATGTCCTAGCTGATTAGAAATCACAATCTTTCACTGTAAGCCAGGGTATCTGGAGAACAGCAGACCTTTGATGACAGAGATTAACTAGTCCCTCCAAGATTGCCAGATGGCTTTTCATCATCCTCATCTACCAAAGCCCCACAGGAACCAAATAGGCTAGGTTTTTTGTTTTATTTGAAACATTAGAAGCCATAATGTAGGCTTTAAAGTAAGGTATAGAGTCCTTAAAATGGACAAGGATGGCATGACCTGCCTTCATGAGAAATCCTCTCCTTACTGACAGTGGAGAAAGAAATTAAGCCCTGCAGCACTTTTTGTAAAGGACATAGGTAATGAGTCAGGAGGGGAGCAGGGATAATATTTAGGAGATTACCTGATCTCCTGCTTACCTGATCCTGAAGGTCCAGGGGGCCCTGGCTGACCAGAAGGACCAGGCCTTCCAGGTGGACCCATGATACCTGCAGGTCCAATGTCTCCCTTTAGTCCCTAGAAGAGAGGAGACATCCATTTATTTGCTAAATTATTAAAAACACATAGCATCTTTCAGCCGGCACTGGCTTCCCTTTCAGGAGAGCCAAGACATTTGCCAATGGAAGCATGCAGCATGAGCTTCATAGTCACCACCCCAAGGAAGAGGTGCTGTCCTTTTCTATGTGGAAAAGGAAAAGCACGTCCAGGCAAGACTTCTGCTCCTAACTGTGAATGGTCCCAGAGATCTCTTTTGTGTGGAGTCAGGAATGACCTTGCTCTAACTTCAATAATTTTATAGCCTTTGTTTAAGGCTGCCTTTTTGCCCTGGTAGCTCTCTAGGAGTCAGTGCAGCTCAGAAAAGAAGAGCTGGTGGAGCTGAAACAGCTGATCCTGGAAATCCTTAGTTACTGCACTAATACACACTGGGGAAAAAAAGAGAAAATTCACTAAGGAATTGGCAAGTGCTTCCATAGTGATATTTCTCAGTTTTAGGGTGCAGTAATTCAGAAGACTTTGCAGGCCACACTATTTTCAGAAGTACCTCAGCTCTTATATCTCCTTTACTTTCGCCACAGGTATAGCTATGTTAACAAACCACCACAAGGCAAGTAAGGGCTTGGCTTTAAAAAATGCAAGCTAGTGTGTTTCAACACTCATGGTGACAAACAGTGTCCCTCTGGTATGTTACCACTCAGTCAAAATGATGTAAAATTGCCTGCGGAAGACAAGCTCATATGCAGGTTCCATACAATAGCTAATATTCTGTAAAATCAGCCCTAATTTGCCTCATGGGAGCTTGTTTGTGCAGCCATACCCTTAGGCATTTGAGTTTCACCCTAGAACTGTCCAGCACTTTCCTATTTTTGCTCGTGAATTTAATATGGTGGCACTTATTAAAAATAATGATATTCATCTTCCTGCTCATATACTCTCCAAGGCTTGGATTTCTCAGCTTTATGTGTCAGAAGTGCATTACATAGCTTAAAGTTGAAATATCTGATTTGATTTTCAGGTAACAGCATAAATTATTTAGCATAACAAAAATGATGTGTGCTATGTAAGCTTTCTTTTAATGACAAAGGAGATGAATTCCTTGAAGATGGTGTAATTCCAGGTTAATGTGCATTCACAGGCACGTGGTGAGTGGTTGTATGTCTAATTTCAGAGTAACGAAGCATACACAGTAATATATGCTGAAAGAATTTGTTGTTATAGAGTATGTTGTATCCCATGGATACGTTTGAATGTCACTTGCACCATTTCAACAGAGGAAGGTTGATTTTGCCATGGCCCATAAAGAACTAATCGAATATTTGCTTTGTTTAATCCTATTAGGTAAGCTCTGTGCCATCAAAATATTTCAGGATTTATGTGTATGTCAGCAATGCTGATCCCTAATTACTTCTTACATTACGCAACACAGAACTGGCAGACGAGGATTTTGTAGCCCCAAAGAAGTCTGTGGGAAATCCCTTTCCACCGCACAATAGCGATGTGGCCATTCCTCCTTATCGAGACTGAAACTCTAACCTTGCTCCTCAGGATCAATTCCAAGTGCAAAATTTTTGGGTGTTACATCTCAGTGAGAGGGCAGAGAGGCTGTGACTGGTGACTCCCTTCTCCTGGCCACCTTTTAGGAAGAGCCTGCCCCCGAGGCAGGGAAGAGCTGAAGAAGTCAGTGAGATAATCAAGACGTATCTCAAAATGGAAGTGGAAGTGACACCTTCCCAATTTAGCTGCTTTTATCTAGGGAGGGCAGCTGGATCAAGAGACAGGAAATGGCCCCATGTTTTTGGAAATTATCCTCTCAGCTGAACAAACAGCCAGACAGCTATAGCAATTAAAGGCAGCAGCCAGACCCACAGAGAGAGACACTCTCAAGTTTTTTCAAAGGATTAGAAAAGAAGAAAGGAAATAGGTAGTTCACCAACTACAGAGAGGGAAACTAGGTTTTCATGCAGGAGATCAATGCTGAAATTCCTTTCAGGGCACTAGAAAGGGGTTTGTGTACTGAGCCTTGGGCCTGGAAATCCTAATTTAGGGCCAGACTATGCATCTTTTAGTCACACAGATCGTTGCCTTAAATTATTACATGCCTTATATCATCACTTTTTGATTAAGACACTTTGTAATGTGACAAAATGTCTAAGGTTAAGGAGTGCCCTGTGTCCAAGTTGGTTCAAGAGATATTCTGTGCATATTACTTTGGCAGGACAGATGACCACAGTTTTTAAAAAAAAAACAAACAACAAAAACAACGCAGCAAAGAGCCTATATTAGCTTTTAGAACATGACAAATTAAGGACAAAAAAATATTTCTTGTGGGTCATTTAGCAGACTTGCATTGCATGTATCTTCCTTACTCAGTGACCTATTATTTTGTCCCTAAACCTAACTTGTAATTTTTTTCCTGTGCTGGCTATTCTTTCACTTCAGGTATTGGCTGATGGCATCAGAGCAACACTGAAGCAAGCATGTGCTTCTGTTTGCAATGGTGGACGTAACCAGACTGCAAATAAAATATTTTCAGCTAAGCCCATTAACCATTGAATATACAAGCACCTATATCTGAGGAGATGCATGTTAACACCAATGTTGAAGTAGCCGGAACAGGTTCCCTTCTCTTTTAGTCAGCGGAAGGAAACAGGCTCTGCAATTCAGAGCACCAGGAACTGGTCTCCTTTGTACCCCCAATATCATTGCTTAAAATAAATACAAAAGGAAAGGTACACTCAAAGAGGCCCATTTGGTGACTTGAACAGTTAACTATAAAAATATTGCTACCTCCTCCTGGGAAAATGCTATGGAGGACGAGTCAGTATCAAATTTACACACAATTCCTGGTCTTTACAATTCATCTGAAAGTCTGAAAAAATTGTTCTACCAGCAAATTATTTTGAGCTCTAAATAAGGACCATCTGTCAACCATCTCATTCCTAAACAGCTTCCATATAAGATTACTATCCCTTAAGGTCATTCTGTGTCTTCCTGACCTTTCTTGCAGCAGAAGAATCTGTGGCTGGCATGCAGTACTATGGTGAGAACTGCCATATAAATGTCCAGTCTAACAAATCAATCTTGGTTTAGTGTTAACAGAGGAAATAGGAGAAACAGAGAGGGTGTTTTAGTGCTTTGGTCCTTTGCATTGGGTGTTGGACGCCTCCAAGGCCTTGTGGCTCTGCAAACTGATCTGTGTGGACCAACACTTGGGCCTGAGCAAAGCCTGACTCAACCAAATTGGATGGTGTGGACATAAAGCACCCTCTAGGTGGGCCGAGCAGAAAGAGCAGAGCCTGAATGGGCGCAGATGCACACTTAATGCATGTGCTAGAAACCAGGAGTGTATTCAGAGCCCCAGAAAGACAGCGTTTCCCTACAAACCTTCCTACGCTCATCACAGGAATCTGTTTTTACACAGGGCAGGCGATAGCACCTAGGCAGGCTGAAATGTGTTGAATGTTGGATATATCCCATTTGCCATTGTAGCCTGCCTGTAAATCGAGCTGTTCTGCTCCGTAGGTCAGCTTCAGGGTTGGAATCTACAAAGTGTAGGGCATCACGGTGTTACATCCCACACTGTCTGAGGCCTGGACCTTGCACCGACTCTCTAGGCATTGAGTGGAGTTGGGACCACAGCTCTGTGTTGCTTAAGATTCAAAGGAGATGTTCAAGGTCTGTTCAAGTTGTACTCAACAAGTTTGTTACCAAGCCAGGAAAAATACTACTTTCTCCATGCTGCATGGCCAGGAAGTTGGATGCTACAGATAAGGCTCCAGCCCTAAAACTGAAGCTTTAATTCCTGCATAGCCTGTGCATGTGTGTGAGGTGTTTCAGGGTTTCTATCCACTCCCTGTGTGATAAAGTGCATGGTACCAGGAGAACACAGACCGCACGGTCATACACCATGACCACAGAGATGCTATGAATCACAGGAAAAGGAAACACTGTGGTCTTACTTGTTTGCCTCTTTTTCCGGGTCTTCCTATCGGTCCTCTGTGTCCTGGTACTCCAGATTGTCCCTTCGGGCCCATCTCTCCCTTGGTGGGTGCCGAGGGAAGGAAGCAGGATGTAAGTACATGGTTATACTTGCCTTATAGAAGATAGCAGATGGACAGTGCTTTAATTCATGATTCCTCTGCCACTGTTTCTTTCTCAGAAATACAAAATTATAATAAAATATTTTTAAAGTAATTTTTAAAGTAAATATTTTAAAGTATTTTTAAAGTAAAAAGTATCTCTTGCAATTTACCCTCATTTTCCTGAAAAATCCTTTCCTAAAGAGGAGGCCAAATAGAGAGATCAGAAACATGCTCAGAGACTTGGAGAGGTCAAGGCTGGCAAAACTCTCTGACCCCGTGACAATATCTTGCTTTGCTGTTAAGAGGTATGTGTAATAAAATCACTCTGATAAAGAGAGGTGAATTCACTTATCTTCTAGCCTCCTTAAGAAGCAACCATTATTTCCTTATCCTAATTTCAGAGATAAGATGTGATTATGTCATAATATTATGCTCCTTTAGGCTTTCTATCCGTAAGCCAATGTCTGAATTTTGATTGTTTTCCAAGTAGAGAATAACAATGGTCAGGGTTATCACTGCTATTTATAGTAGTGCCATTCTGATTCAGAGTATCAAGAAAGAAACATTTTTTAGCTTCAAGTGAACAAAACCTAAACAATTAGAGTAGTTATGAATGTATAATCAAGATTCTGAATATGTTAAACAGGAGGAAGATTATGACTAAATCAATGTTCTGGGGAAAAAAAAAAGAGAAACAACAACAAACAGCCAAATATCAGAGTTTTCTCCTAAAATAAAAAGCCTAAAGAATATGATCAAGTCCAAGAAATGTTGGTCCCTGCGGGAAGACCTTCAGTGTCTTATACTTTCCAGGATGTCCCTGAAGCCACTCATTGACCCTATGTTAGCACTTAATGCAACTCTCCAACACATCACACCCACTTACTTTTTGTCCCAGCATTCCAGGGAAGCCTATTTCTCCCTACAAAGTAAAAGGAGAAAAATAATCAAGAAATGTGGAGTGGTCTTTGACAAAGCAGCACCTTCCATGGAAGAAAGACAAACAAGTCCCATGTACTAATATCAATTAAAAAACCTCACGCTGTGATTCAGGACAGCAGGTGATGGAGTAGGTAGAGAATTATAAGCAAAATTTTACTACAAAGCCCCTTGTATGATTACACTACTTCTCCATCCGATCTTCTGCTGCCTATTTCCTCTCCTCTGGCAAAAACATCCTGGTTGTGCTTTGTCTACAGGCAGCCCTGCTACCTGGACAACTCCCAAAGCCTGCTTTTGGCAATGTCATTTCTCCATTTACATCAAAAGCAGTATATTTTTCCTTTCTCAGTTAAAAGAAACCCCAAGTGAACAATCTCACTTCCCCCCTGCCCTTCTTCCCTCCCCCCACCCCCTTTTTTTTTTATTTCCTCACAGCATTATCATATCACCAGCCAAATGCATTTTGGCAAGCTGTCTAGGTTATGGACTGCAGAGGCCAGGAGAGATTGAGGTTACCTCCAGGGAAATCCCCCTCTGCCTCATCACCCTGCTACGTGCTGGGGCTGGGGGCCACATGGACATGGAGGCTGCCCCACTGCCCTCCCATCAGGTAGCACCACCGCCTACCTACCCTCACTGCTCTTGCCCTCCCAGGATGATGCCTCCAGGCTCTCTCCCTCCATACCATTCCTGGTTTTTGATATCAGAAGTACATTACTCCTCATGTTCACATTCAACTAAAGCTCACAGCCATTTGGAAAGGAAAATTACCTGATCTCCTTTGACTCCTTTGTCACCCCTGTCACCTCTGGATCCCTAGAGAGAGATAACAGGGTGACAACAGCTTAATTACTACCATTTCATATGCAAGCAAAAAAATATTTTTCCTACAAGAGGTGTTATTTGGAGACACACAGAGTACAGTAACATCTCCAGAGTGAGGTATATGGTGGATACCCTAAAATGTTTCTTTATTACTTTTGCTGATATTATAACAGAATTAAGAGTAAGCCTTGTAGGAAAAACAACTCATTCTCCCTAGATAATTACTTTAAACACATGCTTTCCTGGATGTGTCATAATCTTCCTTGGTTTTTTTTTCCCCAATTTTCTTATTCCAAGTTCTAGTCTCACTCTACGGTCTTACAATAAAAAATATCTCTGTGCCGAAGTATATATAGCCTAAATAAACCAGACCAACAATTAAGGGTTATTACAGCCATTCTACAGATGAGGAAACTGCAGTGAGGTGCACTGTAGTAACTCGTTCATAAGAAGATGGGGTGTAAAACACTTATTTAGCATCCTAGCCCAAGCCACATGACTGTGCTCCTTCTCGATGCTTGTTTTCATTTCTCAGTGGGACTTTTAGACTTCACTCCATCAAAATTAAATCTCATTTCTACAGTTACTTTTAAAAATACAACTGTTTCAGATTGTTAAATTATACATTATTCTATTGTCACACTGACCTTTTCTCCTCTAGTTCCAGGAAAACCCTAAAGGGAATGATAGATATTTTAATGCTTCTCACGTTCAAGAGTACCCAAGAAGCAGGACTTTCAAACTTTAAAGTGAAGAAAAAGAATGAGGCACAAATAATTAATTGCATCAACTTGTAAATGCAGATGGATATTTATAGCTTCTAAAATTGCACTGAAACAGAATTATGAAATACGCATTAAGGCAAGACAACTCAGCCCAAAAGCCAATGTGAAAAAGCCAGGTAAAGCCAGCAGGTTTGATAGTGCTTTTAAAATTGCAACAAGGGAAATAAAATGTAACTGAAAGTGAATGAAGCCTTAGATGCCACAATTAATAATCTAAAATAATTTTAACAATAACCTTCCTTCCTCTTCTGTTTGTTTTTTTTTCCCTGTAGAACATACTTAAAATCTTCTAATGTGAAGAAAACTGAGTTTCTCTTTAAGAAATATATAACAAACAACAGTGTTCAGTTCTTCTTTCCATTCCTTTATTTGAGTAATAATTACATAATTTTTTTCAAGTACCTTAAAATGTTGTGGCCTGAATTTTTAAGGGTAGAGGCTATGCTATAGGCAATGATGTACAGATACTAGAACATCCAGACAAAATTGTGCTTACTATCCAACTGTCAATAATGTGCAGTTTTAGTAGAGGACCAAAACGATCTCCACAGTATTATGAATTGGGTGGAAGACATTGCAGACACACGTTAATGCTGCAGATACACTTTAGAACTGCAGTTTTCTAGTGGGATACAATTATATAGAATTTTTGCCTTTAAAATATATTTTTGCGTTACAGTAATTTGCACCAAAGCATTTTTATGAAAAGCCACAAACACAGCCAAGCCCAACCAGACAACATAACCTTGCTTGAAGGAGAACATATCTTTTTAGCTGTATTAGAAAAAGATATCTTTTGATTAATGCTTTCCAGCAAATTCATGAGGGAAGCAGCTGTCAGCAGAGCGTTAGAAACCAACGTCTGAAAATGCACTGTTTGGTTAACAAACCTTGGAGCCCATTGGTCCTCTTGTACCTGGCAATCCCATCACACCCAACTCTCCCTTTTCACCCTAAAGGGGTCAATAAAGAGAGTTATTGATTGTGGCTCTCTGATGAGGTCATTTGAATGTACTTGAGACAAGCCTGACCTTGGTGTAGCATCATAGTTAGAGGTCTATATTGCAGTTGTATTCTGCCTGAGTCTTCATACCTTATCTTACTCTTCTATATGCATTTTCTTGGGTGTGTAACTTGTGCTTCAGTTTTGCCAGATGCTATTAAAGGAGATGCAAGCAAATTAGCAACAGCAGTGCATCCTTTTACTGCATGAAGGTCCACTGTCTCTAACCAGCATCACTTCCACTGAGCTGCAGAAAAGAAAGGTATTTTGCTGCAAGCCTTTATGGCTTGGGGAGGCATAGTGACTACGTTTATCGTAGTTCTGAAACATCATGTGCTTTGGAGTGGTTTGGAGGCAGTAAATCATGAAAAGGCTTTACAACAACTTCTCTGGCTGCTGTCAGCTAATTATATATAGGGTGAAATACAGAGTAGTCCCCGCAGACATGCAGCAGCCCTACCAGCAGAATACTGTTGGCTCTTACTGTCCTTTGGCCTTCACTGTCCTAGTAGGATTTTCACATTGGCTGCTCCCTCGGCAGAAGTTCAGAAAAGATTTGAAGAAACAAAATAGGAGAAATAGGGATTGGACCAAAGCTGTGTCTAAGAAAGAGAAGACAGCTAATGAGACCCAGCTGAAGAAACAGAAGGCACAGAGATGGGAATAAGAAAAAAAACCCAACAGCTTAGTGGAGATTCGCAGCAAGAAGCTGATGCAGCAAATGACCATAGTGAAGACGAATATCAGGGCTTTGAGAAGATCAGAGACTACAAGAGAAAGGAAAGAGAGACACAACCAATGGAAGTGAGCACAGAGACCTGCTGGTCCCTATTCAACTGGAGCCTTCATTGACAGACAGGAAACAGAAATTTATAAAGACTAGAAGAAATGAAAGTAGGAATCCATCTGAAGAACAGAGGAGACAGGTGTCAGAGGAGACAATAAAAACAGAAGAATGGGAATTAAACAGCAAGTAGGACTTGCAGTCTAATGTGAGGAATGTTTCTAGGAGAGTGATGAAAAAGCATATCAGTATACAAAGAGAAGACAAAAAACAAAATTAGGAAGACTTCATAAATAAAATTAGAGCTTATATAAGGAAAAGGCCAAGCGAATGAATTTTCTGACTGCCCTGCTCTCAGTATTCAGACTTTGAGGGAACAAGGCAGTTGGACCTTCCTTCTGCCCTCACTGCTCCCACAGTGCTTTTGGGAGGACACAATTTCTCATCTCACAGTTCAAAGCAAACACTGGCTCCTCTTTAGTACATAGTCTCTTGTTGCTTGTCTGCATTCCCACATACTATAATATGATGTTCCTCATCTAACATAGCTATGAAGAGCTTAAGGATCTGCTTCCCAGGTGTAGCTTGAATTCAGAAGTCATCTACTATTATTCTTGCAGAAGCATGTCCTCTCAGGTGGGGACACCGAACTCCATGGAGCAAATGAAGAGTCAAAGATTTACTGGAAAATGCAGTTTTGAACTAAACATTTTGTGCAATCCTACTGGATTGAAGAAAAACAGGTTATCTCAAAAGTCCTGGTAGAAACTTCACATACTGTGGCTGCTGTGAAGAGCTGTATATATTTTTCATAAGGTAACACTTAGTAAAGGACTGTCCTGCAGCTTTTTAATAATAAACAGGGATGACACAACCGCTCTGCAGTAGCAAAGTGTGTCCTGCCATTTCTTCTGCTGTTGGTTATTAAAAATCACAGGAATGAATGCATGTTTGTACAGAAAAGAACTTCAAAGATCTGATCAGCAATCGACATGGTTTGTAATCTCTTTCCCTGATACCAGCCTGGTATTTTCCCTGTGATCACATGGAGACACAGTTTTGCTGCCAAGAAGTACAAATTCTGGCAAAGAGATCATCGTAAAGAGCAGACATAATGATGATGGTCAGTTTTGAAACACTGATTCGTGCGATTGTGAGACACCAGTGGTTATCAATGAGTCTTCGTTAGACCAATTTTCAAGTTCCCTTTGACATATTTTAATCAACATAAGAAGCACTACCGGGGCTAGGCTGATGGTGGAGTGACCTAACCCTAGACTGGGCAGGTCTTTGCAGAGTAGTGTAAGAAATGGTACAAGCACAGAGTGTCCTTGCACTCCTGCAATGTCCCAGCCTCCAGCAGGTTGTGGTTTAGAGACTTCCCAAGACAACTGTTGTGTTCAGATCATGAGGTTTAACAGGTTATCCCAAGTAAATTTTAGTCTTACCTTCGGTCCCACAGGTCCAGGCCATCCTACTGGTCCTGGCATCCCAGGGACTCCTGGGGGACCTGGTCTACCCTTGAACGGAAAACATTGATTACAACAATTAATTTAACATCATTCCTACATACAGGCCTCCACTGCAGACAGGGGTTATGGAGGAACATAGACTTTTTGGGAAAAGACCTGCAAATTCTCCTTTACCTTGTTTTTAACTAAAAAAACCCTATATCATATTCACAATACAGTTTGATGTTACTGGAGTGTGGGCTCACAGAATTATTAGGTTATACTGGTTCAAATAAGTACATAAGTTACAGAGTAAATCTACATGCAATCATAATAATAATCCTAAAAACCCAGTATCAATAACTTAAATCCTCTTTTAATTTAATAAGATTATGCAAATAAAAAAGTCCTGCATGTAATTATATCAGTACCAATCCAATTTACATTGAGAACAGAACCAAATCTTTAACTAATATTCCTAATTTTATTTTCTATTATTCTTATTATGAACATTCTTATATTGCTAGCTATAATGGCTCTTTTATTAGCTACTGTGTGACTAGCAATAACTACATACATACAGCTATTTACCAATTTTAATTACTGCCTGTAGATCACTCTTTGAGTACCTCCTAAACCACTGCAGATTAGTGCTATTCCGCTGCATTACGCCACTTGACGATATGATCTTAGAAATGTCATCATGACATCTGGGGCTCAGAGTGACCTCCCATGAGTCAGACAGCTTTTAGCAGGATTTACACCATTTTATTTCAACCTGGGCAACTTCTCTTTTGGGGCCTACTAGTTTTTGTCAGAAGAGTAAGTACTGATTAATATGTTTAAGGTTTGCACTTTCTTGTAGATTGGTGGGTGACTCTCTCTTTGAGATATTACTGTTTTGAACACTTTCATTTATAGAAGCATTTTTTTTATTATTATAGGGCATTTGAAATTTAGATTAAAGAAAAAGACCTATTTTGTTTATATGTTTCATATTTATTTGAATTATTAATTGGTAGCTGGTGTTAAAATCCTTTGTATATTATTAGAAGGGTGTTAAAATCCTTGGTATATTATTAGAAGGGTACTTCTTTTCCTGGTTAGTGACTACCCCCTGCATATCTCTGACTTCATCCTGCATTTCTGTCTTCTTTTAAAGTTAATTACATTAAATGGAAGCACTTAGTGACTGAGATAACGTATTCTGTTTCATCACATGTAGGGGCACATATTTTTGACCATATATCATGGCTCATGTGTCACCAAGCATAGAATTGTAGTCAGCATATTGCATTGGTGCCAAAACTCTGTATTTGTACTCATTAATGGCTATTCTTCCTTCAGGGGTATTTGGCTGAGCCTTGTTTAGACTTTGGAGGCATAAAAAATTTGATTTTGCTTTGGGCTTTTTAAAATACATCTTTTATGATAGCTCCCATACTCTGCTTCCCTTGTCCACAGAGATATAGTTCAGGTAATTTCCCACTCTGTTTGAATTCCCTGGCTGGAGCCGCGTGCTCTTACTGAGGGAATTTGTCGAATTCAAGCCAACTGGGACAGCTCTCCAAGCCAGAAGGCCCAGCTCTCCAGCCCTGTGCCCAGAGCTCCCTACCACCCACCGTGGGTACCAGGGGAAGCAGCACAAACCTGTTAAACTTAGCTAATTTTTATTTAATTATTGCCTGCTGCCCTCTCTGACAGCTGCTGTGTGTCAAGTATTAGATGGGTGTCTGAGACAAGACCTTCATTCATACCTTTCTTCCTGGCCTGCCAATCTCCCCCTGCCAGAGAAAGGAATATGTTAGTCTCATAGGCACCACAAGAAGCACAGTGGCTCATTAGTTAATGCATTTATTAAAAAAAAAAAAAAAAAAAAA
>WHYT01017252.1:139500-157764 GCA_009806455.1 Tetrax tetrax
ATAACACAGACACTTACTTTCTCCCCTTTTGGTCCCACTATACCAGGAATTCCTTGTGGACCCTAGGAAGAAAAGTGAATGCATTAGTAAGAAGGCACTGGTGGTTGCCTTTCCTCAACCCATGGCCCTGTAGATGACTCCTGGAAACAGTGTGAACGCCCCAGATTGGGGTGTTGTTGTGGTGTTTGAACATGACCTCTAAATGCCAGGTCTGTAGCACTGCTGAATGGCAGGCTGGAGAGTTGACAGACATGAGAAGTGCCGGGTCTTCTAGATGAAGAAAAGTAGCAAGAAACAAGTCCTGGGGCAAAGGAAAGATGAGAAGTGAAGAATTAGTGACAATGAGGATATGGAGACACTGCATCAGGTGGCAAAGAAGGTCAGACAAAGGGATGGTGGAGAAGTGGCATAAAACATGTGGGATGGACTCTGCAGTGCGGTATGGTCACCGCTTCTGAATCCTGAAGATATTTCTCTCTCTCAAGTAAGGCTGATTCTCCTTTCAGGAGACTTTTTAATCCAGGTAGACCTTGAACCTTATCTCAAAAAAAAAAACAAACCATGAGAAGAACAGTTTTGTTTCTAGAATGCTTCAGTTCACAGACCACATTTTCTTTTTGAATGACTGAGGAAAAAAAATCCCATGAGTGTGCATCAGAGGAGTGTTAGATGCACAAATCACACACTCGTTTTGGATCCTGACCATCTTATACTGTCCAAAACATGATCCAAATTGTACATGAATAGGAGCAAAGTATACCCTCAAATGCAAGTTACTACAACTATTTTAGTCAGTAGAGTCATATTAAGTTTTTCAATAGCATAAATCAGAATGTACTCTATTAGATTTAGAGCCAAATTTTATCTTATTGCTTTCATTTGACTTTAGGTTACACATATGAGGAATTATATTCTGAGTTATATCATTACAAATCTAATTCTCCTTATGAAAAAGCATTAAAATTAAGTTCTGAGTCAACTGTATGAGCTTTTACAACTCCTTCGAAAGTAACACAAGCTACAGCAGAAAAGAATTCAGAAATACTTCTTAGATTTTTTTTTTTAATGGTAGCACAGTAGCATTTCGTTCCAAGTGATCATTGTCGTAAAAGCATTGCCCAGAGGATTGCTGGCTCTAACATTATCCCATTATAAGACAGAGTCCTGTGATTTATAATTAAAATTATCAAAGCCATGTTATACCCACCCTACTATCTGCCATTGTGACAAAATCTGCTAGTCTATCTCTATTTAAAACTATTCTTTGAGGGATCATAGATCATTTGGTTGCAAGATTAACATTATTTATAGCAATGGACCTTGCAGAACAATAGAATTAATATTACCAACCTCACAATTTAAGTCAGAGAAAGTATTAAGAGGATTTTTGAAAAAAAAAAAGACAGTCTAGCAAAGACTGAAATAACAACTGCTTCTTCCACATGTACTGCAACTCTGCATCGTGGCCAACCACAGCTGTTTCATAATGCAGAGAAGACTTTTCTCAATATGGGACAGGACAAATGTTTCCCATCACTTCTCTCCACATCTCATAATTCACATGATAAATTAATCTGCCTCATCCTGCACCTCAGCAAGGACAAAATGGCAGAACAGAAAAGTCAAGGTTCATAAAACAAGACTTTGTGGCTTTCATATTGCACCTTCTAGACTATTTAAAAATACCTTCTGAAGTAATGACTTCTAAATAATCAACTAAGCTCTTTGCCACATAACCGAACCTTTATTGTCATGCACTGTCCTCAGTTTTTAAAGAGCATTTCGGTGCTTGTTAACTTCTCAGGCTGTCAAAAGCCTCAGTCAGGCTTTTGTCAAACCATCTTTGCTGCAGCGAAGGTTCCTTGCTGTGCCTGCTATTAGCTACGCTGTAATAAAACCAGCACCCAGGGGCCTTGAGGAAGATCACCATCCCAAAGCATCAGGCATGGAACATAGGGACCACCTGTGCCCCAGGAGAAACTGGAAGTACCTCTGTGAAAAGCTGTATTTTTCTTTGGAAGGAACAAACTGAAATGGAAAGGCAGATAGGTAATCTTCTCCACACTACATAGATGTTCACAAAAACCTTCTCCCTAGAGGTGGACCGTTTCCTCAGAAGATTTCTGACCTCCCTCAGAAGATTTCTGAATGTACACATTGTAGAAAATGAAATGGGAAATCAAAAGGACTGGCCCAAGGCTATCCAGCAAGTCAGAGGCAGAGATGTTGCAGGTCAAGCTAGGAGATCTCACATTTCCTGAATCCCACCCCATTGCCCTTCTGAAGCCCTTGCTTGTCTCTCATGTTTACTGTAGGTGTTTGCCTTCTCAGGGAGGTACTCCACTGAAACTCCAGTTCATTGCACCTCTTGTGCATCCCCTCCATGGGCTCTTTCCCTCACACAAAGGACAACAGAGTCTAAAGCAAAGAAAAAGCTAGTGAAAAGCCTCTGAAGGAAGTGATTGCACCTCATGGAGTTTTGATGGGTGCTGCCCACTGTAAAACTCCATGAAAATCAAGGGTAAACTTGAAACTGACTGGAGTGTGCAAGGCAGGGATGAGAACATAGGGTAAAAAACCGACATGATTTATGCACAGTCATATCAAACGACATTCAGTCAGAGCTTGGTGTGCTTATTAAGTGGCAAAAAGCATTTGCGGAAGATGTTTTACAGCTTTCTAAGGACCTTGGAGCAAGTGAGAAGGACCTTGGAGCAAGTGAGAGAATGATATCATTTAATCACAAATGCATCACTCACCTGGGGCCCAGGAGGCCCTGCGGGGCAATGCAATCCAGGCAGAGAGGAAGACTCTATTGTCTGGAGCTCTTGACACAGCTCTTTCATATCCAGGGTAAGCAGCTTCTACGTAACATAAAATACAGGAGTGAACACGCAGCCATGCGTAGGCCGTCAGAGAAACACATAAAAACCCAGCCACCAGACGCTACAGCCTCAAGAAAGTTTATTCGCTCCCTTAGGGAGAAGCTTAGGGTTTGTCACAAGGTTCTCTTCATGGATGCTTGAACATTAGCACTTCAGCGTAGCCTCCTGCCCCACGCTTCCTCCTCTCCCCAAGGCACGTCGCAGCCAGGCTGTCACAGGCCCCTCTGAGCCAGCGTGGGACCCCGGCCTATTCTTGGACCTGACCCTGCTCTCTCCATCCCACTTTACAAGTAGCAGCTCCTCTCCAAAAATAGCGTCTTGGCTCTAATAATAGCGACCAGGCTCAGCAGGGGTATAGGCAGCATGAACTTCACTCCAGAAAACACCAACCTGTAGGCATTCATTCACTGCAGAGCAGAGCTGATGCCTTTAAATATCAATGAATGACCGATCTTTTGACTTCAAAATTAGGCTTGCATGAGCAAACTGCCATTTTTTATGTCCTGTGACAAAAGTAATCTCCCCTGGAAATACAGATGAACGCTGAGCCAGAAACGCTGGGTTAACACAACTGCTCTTCAGCTTCCAAATGAAAAGCTGTTTTCCAGAAAAGCTCCAAATGGAGACTCCAAAGCATAAATTGCTCGTAGTTGGTTCCCATCCTTCTAGTAACTTCCTAGTTTTATTTCATGTTTTTATGAGGGAAATGGTGTGAAGGGTGATTTTACACTCCAATTACTCTTTGGGCTACTTGGAGGAATGTCAGGGGCCCTGGTCCCAACCTCTTCCTCACTGAAGGAGTACATCACATTTCCTAAGGAGACCTTGTCTCTTGGTCTCCTTTCTCTGGAAACCACGGCACAGGGAAGGGAGGGGATGAGGAACGGGGAGGCAACTATATTTTGGTTTGGGGCGGATAGCACCCTGAGCTCAATTCTGATCTCTCTGAAGACAACAAGGTATTTTACACTATTTTTTCTTAGGTTAGTTCTTGTCAGAGATCCTTCTAATCATTATTTACGTAACACTAGTGATGATCACAGTATTTGCATATGGTAAATGAATAGTAGAATCAAGAAATAGGAATTACCCAGTAGGTAGAAAAATTATTTTTGTTGGGATGGAAAATACATTGGAGTTAATAGACCCTGGCAATAGGTGTTATATTATTGTATCCTTTATGTTTTGTATGTTAACATATATATATGGATGCATACTGTATAGAGTAGGTATGTGCCCAGGTGGGCAAGTGAAAACTCCATACCAGCAACCCAAACTCGTCCTTCCTGCTGCAATATGAAATGATGGGAATAGATTCCATAGGAGGAGTTCAAGACCTTCATTTCACCTACTGGGTAAGGCAAATACGATGCAAAACAGGACACATATATAATATACACTCTGAAATGGCCTTTTTGTCCTTACTTGATTTACTGCATTTCAATTTCCTTTAGTTCAGGATTCCCTTGCTCAAAGGAGGGTCCCAAAACAGATTAAGGAGAATATTTTAAGTTACTTGAACTAACTGCTTGAACAAACCTAGCCTCGTTTTATTCCTTGATCTATTTGAGGTTTATTTCAAGCCCCACTCTGTGACACCACAAAGCAGCACTCGAGAGGATGCTTCAGCCTTTATCAAACACAAGAGGCCATGTAAAAAGAAGAAGGCGGCTCCCGGGCCGCACTTACAGTGCTCCAGCTGTGCCTGAAGTAGGGTGGTGGAAACAGGGGCGGTGGAGGAGGGCCGAGGAGGCAGCACGCTCTGCGACTGAGCTGTTTCTTCTGTTCCAAACAAGGGAGATCTGTTCAATACAAACACTCATCCGTTGTCTTGAACACCACAAACATTTCTTACAGAATAAAAGGAGTTTCCCTTCCACAGGATTTTTCTACATCCTGTGTGCCTTGATTGTAATGCTGCAACCCAAGCAGGAATTTAAGAAACTGGGTGGTCCCTGAGGTCTGTAAGATCCTTCTTGTGCTGAAGGCTATGCAGAGTTTTAAACTCTTAATGTGTCTATGACACGGGCTGAGTTTGGAAAATTTCAGATAGGCAACATTAGAAAATAGATTGAAATAGTTCTCTCCCCTCCCTGTTCCAAAAGTCTATTAGAAATAGCATCTTCTGGTTCCCGTTACAGCTCCAGCGTCACCAGGAAGCACTCCATGCTGTTGCTCGCCAACCTTCCCCATGGACTGAATGGCTTCAGGCACTCTGTGGTAACAGAATGGGAAGTTGTTCCATGGCACATTTGCTTATATTTCCCCTGAGACTGAAATCTGGTTGCTTTATTTCTGATTCATGCATTTTCACTAAAAACAAATACTCTGCCACCCAGATTTAGCTGATAGCTTTGCCACTGACTGACTGGTAAGACAGGATCTCACTTGTGTCTGGCAATGTATTTACCCTTTTATAAGAGGGAAACCTCCATCAACAAAATAAGCAGCTGTGACCAAAGATTCAGAGAGAAAGGATGTGAAGATGATGCATCTATATTGTCTTTTTTTCCTGAATCTATTTACTCCTTGGGTGAGGTGTCTCTAATGAGGGTGGGGGCCTTCTGCAAAGGTTTGGCCAAGGACAGCAAGTGTTTATTTATGTTTGTTGGCTTATTCCTCTGGCTAGTGGCAGCTGGAATGGGTGTCTGTGAATTGAAGGATGGCACAGAGCCAAATACAGACGGAAGAAAAGCCCATGATGAAGTATCCGGTATTAATAGAAAATCTCCAAATTAAGTTTCTAGGCAGACAAACCTGACAAAATTGCTAGATTTTTGTGCAAATCAATCACAGGCTGGGTATTAGTCACATCTCAAGGTAAGGTAGATTTTCTGAGGGACAGAGATACAGTTTTTTAAATGTCTCAGAAAATGTACTGTCAGTTCCACCATCCCTCGTTAATGGGGACAGCATTTTCCTCGGTCCTGAAGCACAGAAACCAGCTGCCCAGAGGAGTGTGATTCAGCAGCATTCACGAGTAGTTTATGTTACCCAGATTTTTCTTCTCTATCAAAACACTATGATGTGTGATGATACCTTTGAGAGATGAGTCAGTGAAAATCTGAAAGGATCCATAATGAAGACTCTTCCTCAACTCTTATGCAGCTGTAACTATGGTCGTCAATTTTTACCACACATACTTCTGTGGTTATCTTAATTTCGGGATTGTATTTGAACATATTGCATTGGGACTAAATGGTGTATTAATAAAGCAATGGACAGCTTGTAATTTAACAGGATATAAAATGTTATTATTATTTTATTTTAGGCCACATTCCAATATTATCACTCTTTCTTAGTATTACCATAAGGTAATGATCTAGATAAATTTCAATAGGATTATTATAATTCAACAAGAATAAGAACATCAAAGCTGGCCCGATGTGGCTTAGTTGCTAAGAAATCACTACCAGGCACTGTAGAAAAATGTTTACATTACAGCAGTTGTACAGTTACTTAAAAAAAAAAAAAGAAGAGGCTAGTAAAGTGTTGTTCTTTAAATATTTTGCAAAGATAAGATTAAATATATATGTACATCTATAACTTTAATAGGATACTTATTATGTCCTCATGTCAAGGTTTGTGTTATAAAATATTGGTATTTTCCTCACCAAGTTGATAGCAAAATAGCCATTGATTTCAGTCTTTATAGTCTTATTCTAATACTACTGTACCACAAGTTAGGTTGAAACCCAGTTTAGGTTTGCTGGTATAAACATTGAAAGCATGTAGTGATCTCCATGTGAAAACAAACAAACAAAAAGGTATCTAATTACTATTACTATAATATACAATAGGTATAAATTATATAATGATGTAGGTAGTTAACATTTCAGGGGGTCCATAATTTGTCATGGCTGTATTCTGAAAGGTGTAGTTGTAAAGCAAATAGTTAAGAAAAGGCTGGTCCTGGACCCAAAGATCTCCCACGCTCACGTATGGCAGGTGGATAGGACAGAAGAGGGAGTAAAAAAAATGAGTCAGTCTCAGAGTGACTACACATACGCCTGCTATAATTTGCTCTCCCAATAAGCACTGCATTTTGTTTGTATGGGTTTTGTAACTGCAATAGATCCAAGATATACAACCATTACAGTATTGCCTTGTTTTGCATATCACAAAAGGGTTACCTTGACAGGCTTACAGACTCTCTGCAAATGCAATGTATATTTTTAGGTTACCTTTGTTTGCTAAACACAGCTTCAGAATACTCCAGTCCCCATCAGTGGAAAAAATCTCTGCCCAAGAATAGGACTGTCATAGTTTTCTGTGAAACGTGAAGACCCTGCCTACACAGAACGCGTGTTCGCATATCTCATATGGACACTGCTCTTTCAGCAGCTTCAATATCAAAGAACATACTCAATAAGAGAAGGAAGACAAAATGAAAAACTCCTTACAGGACTTGTCTAAGTGGCAATTGTTTCAGAGAATATAAAAATTACAATAGTGAGCTTTAAAATAGAAAGTGTTTATCATTTTCAAACTCAAATTATTTTTATGTCCCAGGCTATACGTTAATCTAATTCAAGAAAGTGACTGTATAAATCTGTGGGTATACTGGCAATTACTGCTTCAGAAAATAACATCTCTTAGATAAGCTATTACAATGTTTGATTCCCTCCCGGCAGACTGCTTGCTTCTGACCACAGCTGGAAGTTGGGAACTCGGATCCGAGATGGTCCAACGCAGAGGCAGAGAGAAGCCTTCACCCAGGCTGAGTCCCCCAGGGTGGGGGTCATAGACCCCTTAGCCCTCCTAGAGCTGCTCGGAGAGCTGACCTTCAACTCTACGGACCCCTCCAGCTGCAATGGAGGTAACCAGAGAAGTGCTGTCCTGGGTTCAGGTTAGATTTACAGGATTTTCTTGAAAAAAACCCTAAGTAAACAATGAAAGTTACTTTTATCCTAAAATCAGAAAGCTGTAGGCCAACTGTCAGGAGGAAAGGACAAGAAAGGAAAATGATACTTAACATGTGTTTCCCTTCCTATTTGTGACCACAGTCATCCGGCAAGCCCTGACGGGAAGCCAAGCTGCTATCCAAAGGCTTGTCACCCCGACAGCAGTGCTGCTGGCCTGCCCAGCTTGTGACGGGCAGGACTCCGCTAGACGGAGACCTCCGATGGCTGACACCCCATCACAGGTTCTTCTCCCACTTGGATGGCGTTCAGGGTTAATAATAAACGAGCTGGGCAGACCATTCAGTAAATGAACGTGGGCTTGTCCAGCCGATACTGAGACTTTTCATCTGCTTTGTCGTAGTTTGTTCAGGCTCCTCTTACCCTCCTTGCAAGGAGAGCAATGCATCACAGGCAGCAGCCACCCAGTACCATTCTAAGGTGCTTTTTCCTTTTAAGTTAGGAAAGTTTGAGTTTGTCAAAAGTGCCTTTTGAGAGCCATACAGGTCAAAATCCTTTATTTACAGAGCAGAGGCAGAGATTACTCTCTCCTTTAAAGCCCGAAACACATGAGCCAGCATTGACAATACGCACTCCTTTGAAATGTGTTTTACAAGGCTTTGTGACCCTAAATGTACTATAAGCACATATCAACAGAGCAAGGAATACAGCCTGGGTCTGGAGATGGGTCACACTAGCAAACGGTCTGCTTCTCTCAGGACCCTTTTCAACTTTGGTCTTATGGTTGATGGCCTAAATACATCTTTTCCTACAAACCAGCCAATGTAAATGTGCCAAGGGAATACATCAAACCCTACAGCTTAGGTAATGCTGCCTGCGCAGGGGAGGCAGTGACCCAGGAAGCTCCCATGGGAGTTACAAGATGAGATGTGGGGCTGCATCTCTCACTCACTTCTGGTTTCCTCCTGCTTGAGATGGGGCTTCAGTGTCTCTAAGGAACAGAGCAAAGCTGATCAAAAATTAATTCCCTGTCCTTCTGAAAGAAAATTAAAAACTCCAGCGGAAACCGTGCAAGTTTCTTTTCAGCCAAGAAAAACTCATAAAAAATTTGAAAATATTCTGTTTGTAATCCCCAAAGTGTCTATGAGCTGTGGCAGCCGCAATGTGTACTTTACCAGCTGGCGCACGCTCAGAGCTGTCATAATAAATAAATAAATAAAGGCATTTAAAATCAGTCGACATTCGAACAGCTCGACAAGAGCACGAACCCTGGCACGCTGCCTGGATGGCGGATCTCGCTGTTCACCCGGCCGGGGCAGCAAGGACGCTCTGTCCTCCGTCCCCAGCGAATATTCAGCCCCTGTCCCCCAGCATCTCCCAAACGCCTCCCACGTGCTCACCAGCAGCGAGGTCCCAACGAGCCCCTCGCAGCCCAGCCCGTAACTGGTTGGCAGCAGCATCTTTGCAGGTCAGACTTAGAAAACGCTGCGGAAATGGCACGACTCAGGAAAGCAAAGGGGCCTGTGGGACATCTAAGCAAGGGAAAGGCCTGTTACCCCTTGTATGCAAATATTTCAGACATTTAATCTGTGTGTATGTGCATGTATGAGGGCAACGCATACTCCAAAAGATTATATGCAGAAGGAAAATTCTGAGATCAGTACAGAAAGAGAGAGGAGTGTTTGCTTGGGCTGGCTCTGTGCTCCAGTTTCGCAGGAACATGAAAATCCCAATAAAATCTGAAGGGTGGAACACTTCTGTGGGTTATAATATGGGTCTATAACATAAACCTAGGGCTTATAAATCCCAATAACCACAACAGGGCTATTTTGCGCAATTTTCCTTCTTTTGCCTTCAATTTGCAGAGATCCAGAGCTCTGGACACTGCTGAACGATGTTGACAACTCTGTGTGCTCCCCTTTGAAGTGCACGAGAAACTGAGGCACAAAGAAGTTAACAAACTTCCCCAAAGCCATGGATGACTCAATTGCAATACCAGGAGCAGAGCTCCAGTTTGGTAAACCACAGTATCTCATCTCAGTCATTTTATGAACCAGATGATGAAACTCAACTGCTCATCACACCAGAACAATATCATAAACGCTCTGCGTATTAAAGCCGAAGAACTTACTACAAACCATAGAGGAGCCTGAAACCCTAAAGATTAATGCAAGATGACCGTTGCATCAGCCCCGGAAGACTTCTGTGTATCATTCACTGCCACACAGTCGTCTCCTACTTTATCTGTGACATCAGTAGCAACAAAGCTGAGAGACACCAGTGCCATCCTTCTGCAACTGCAAGATCATAATCTGCCAGTGCTGGCACGGATCAAAAGTGTACTTGACTTTGCTGTTGCTCCACCATATGCTTAGGCAGTCCCGGACAATCCCTATGAGACCGTGGGTGTTGCCGTATGCTCAGAAAGACTTCAGAGAAATGCCTTCAAAATCCTCTTTGAAACTTTGCTACCATGGACTAAATTGATTCCTCATGACTCCCTTGCTGCAACAGAGTCACAGCCCAGCTGACTTTATTCTCCTGCCTTTCACAAAAAATAACTGCATTGTCTTGGTTTTGCAAGAAGTTGTTAGCTTAGTAGTTTCAGGAAGCTAAAAAAACCATCCATCGACACTTTTCCCAGGGTAGAAGAAAACTGAAATCGTAGCACTGCCTTCTTCAGACAAATCATCTTCCTTTACCTGTGTGCATTCCCTGGGTGCTTGCATTTATGCACAAACACTTACCTGTTCCTGGGAAAAATGGCTAACAGCTGCTTTTCTCTTCCCCCCTCCCGGTCTCAGTCCTCTTCTGCATTCTTCCTACATTCATCTTCTCATCCCAAATGCCCTTTTACCATTACAGTTGTGTGACTACAGAAAGCATCCCACTCCTGTTTCCTCTTCATTAAAGCTGTGATTCCTTGGAGAGGAGAAGGGAAGGAACAGAACACCTAGGCTGAGGTCTGTTAATTTCTGTGGGATTTTTCTCTTGCCTGTGTCTGACCTTTCTCGAAGAATTTCCCCTTGAACTAAAGGGTTTTCCCTGTTTTCTTCTACCTACTAAGCCTCAGCATGAAATAGGTGTCCTGGGTTAGTCCCATGTTGCATTATAGTTGAACGTGCCTCCTGATTTTGCAACCACACACCATCCCAGCACCAAGGGTTAAAGACTTGCAGGGATGCACAGCCTATGCTGACAGCAAACTTCCTCCTGTATAAACACAAATGGTATTTTTCTGCAGTTTTAACCAGGACTAGTAGCTCCTTTTGCTGCAATCATGCTGCTGGTGCTCCTGTGCCAATACAGCTCATCCATGGGAAGCCTCTGTATCCCAAATGAATAGGCTTTAAATCATAGAATTATAGAATCATAAAACGGTTAGGGTTGGAAGGGACATTCAAAGGTCATCTAGTCCAACCCCCCTGCAAGGAGCAGGGACATCCCTGACTAGATCAGGTTGCTCAGAGCCTCATCCAGCCTGGCCTTGAACGTTTCCAGGGACGGGGCATCCACCACCTCTCTGGGCAACCTCTTCCAGTGTTCTACACCTCTTATTGTAAAAGAAATTTTTCCTAATATCTAATCTAAATCTACCTCCCTCTATTTTAAACCCATTACCCCTTGTCCAATCACAACAGACCCTACTGAACAGCCTCTCCCCATCTTTCTTGTAGGCCTCCTTGAGGTACTGGAAGACCGCTATCAGGTCTCCCCGGAGCCTCCTCTTCTCCAGGCTGAACAGCCCCAACTCTCTCGGCCTGTCCTCATAGGAAAGGTGCTCCAGCACCCACAAATGAACTGTCTATACTAGGAGCAGAAGCCTGCAATCACTATCTATCTGCAAATATATAGGGAATAAAGCTGGCTTTTACAGAACTTTGGATTGCTTGTTGGTGGAGCTTCCATCCTTTCACAAAAACACCTGATTTTGAAACAGCTTGCATTGATGTGCTGGAATTTCAGCCTTTACCTCTGGGTCTGGTCACAATAAAAATCAAGCATTCACCAGCACATTCAATACCTATGGACTACAGCAACAACACAGCATGGGCACACTTCCTTGAACCAGTTGGGATCCCCATGCCAGCTGCAGCATCACTTTCAGCTGAGATCGCATTTTGCACTGGTTGCTGCCTGTCAGAAACATTCACAGGTTATAGAAAAACTTTCAGATCGGTTACTGCTTCCTTCGCTGGAAAGCCAAGCAAGTGCTGCCTCAGCTCCTGGGTTGACCTCTGATCCTGATGGCAGGAGCACTTGTTCTCCACAAAACAACTACCTGAAAAAAAAACCTGGTGCACATAGTGCTTTGACATGCATTTTCTGGAGCCAACGAACCTTCATAATACTTACCTGAAGCAGCGTGTAACTGAACCCTTCCCCTTCATTTGCATTATAGTCACTGAACCTTTTTTAACAAGCCCAGAGCCTTGTCATCCAGTAATGCCACAAGTAGCTCAGAAGCCCCTTTCCTCTCCTGCATGTAAGACCCCGAGCTGTACTGAAGGCTGTACTGAAGAAGCCTTGCCACAACCAGTTTCCCTCTTCCTCACTAGCAGCCGTGACCTCTTCTGATTTCTCTCTACTGCTGCAAGCACGGCAAATGCCACAACCTCCTGAACAGCCTCTGATGTCCTTCCCTCGTCTCTCACTGACTGGACCAAGCGGGCTTCTACTCATCGGGCTGCTGCTAATTTCACAGGACCTCCTGGGGGTCCTTTGCTATTGCAGCTTGCGTCGGTCTCTGCCTTGCCTTTCCCAACACGAGGCTGGGTGCAGGCACGAGGTCACGGACAGCCTGTGCACCAGTGTGGCTGATCTGCTCTCATCTGACTCAGCCCAGGCGTTGCACCGTACATCACCAGAGAAGTGTCTATGAATCCCAAGGTAATTTCATCCCTGAGTATTATCTGCATTGACCTGAGCAGGAAATCCAGTTTGGGATTCTCACAGTTGTACCTACCAGGGGAGAAACTACAGATAAAGTCAAATCAGATGCTTCTTTAACCTGTTTTTATTTTAAAGACCATTTACTTAAAGCAACAGCAACCACATCATGCCAGACTGTTATTTTGCTACCAGTCCAAGCCTTTCCCCAGAGGAACTGCCTCCTTTCTCGGCTTAGAAGGGTAACCTCTACACAACCCTTCTTTTGGCTTATCTTTCTAGATACTCATTTGGGCTACCAAATGCAAATGACCAATCCCAGGGTTATTTTCTTCTCTCAAGATGAAGAGAGATTCTATTGAAAGAATCTGTTACCTCCCTTTCAGGCTTCTGGGAGTCACAAACAAGACAGAAAGCTTTTAAATGCCCAGCCAAGTCTAGCCCTAACACTTTTGCCCAGTCAGATCCACAGCCAGGTCACTGCCTTCCCTTATGGCAAATCATACTTTGCTTTCCTTCTCCTAATGAAGCTGTACCCTTTGCCAGTGGCTCATTTCCATCAGGAATTTTAATCTAACCAAAGCTTCCCTGCTCACACCTGTTCCACGAGAAACCCCCGACCAGCATCAGGCTGCTGGGCACCTCCTGGGCCCAAGCTGACTTTCCAGAGCAGACCCCAGCTTCCCTCCCTGGACTGATATTTTTGCCCCTGAAAGATTCACCTCTGCTTGCTCATCATGCTTTGGGCTGTTTTCCCAGTGGCATCCGGCTGCTGCCTTTCAGAGTCTTCCAGCTTTTACTGATGGTCTCATTTTAAATTCCTCCAGCATCTTTCTTACTCCTGAAAGCACATTTTTTTCCTTTGTGATTTTACATAAATAAATATTTACAATTGCTCTCCTTAGAAATGAAAAACACCTGCCTGACAACTCTGCTGTCCATTTTGACAACATTTAGGGTTCCAGCAGGTTGTTTCATTAGAGGAAAAAAAAACCCACCTGAAGATGGAGTCAGATATTACTTTTACAGAAAACAAATCAGGATCCTCACTCCCTCAATGTCAGGAATCACCACTTGGTTTTGTGTTTTGTGTTTTCTTTCTCCCACTGTTTCTCTCACAAATGTACAATGCCCTCTCCTGCCAGTGAAGTGACACAGGGGGTACCAAGGTCCCTTCCCTGTGCTGCCCAGCAAAGGCTGTCGTCCTGCACATCTCCTGTTCCCAACCCGCCTTGCCCAGCACCGCAGCTCTTACTGCTCCAACAGTGTTGGTCCAGGAGAAAGCTCATCTGTTTTCTGCAGCTATCTCATATGAGGTCTGGTTGCGGGTTAATAATACACCCTCCCAATTCAAAGAGGCTGTGCCACCCACCCAGTGAGGCACAGTGTTCCTTTTCTTTGGGAAAATAATGGGAAAAAGGCAAAGAACTTGTGAGGAATCCTGCTAACAGTGCTGAGAGGTTACTGTCCCATTTTGTTCCTTTAAATTAATCAACCATATTCTTTTCACAGGGCTGTCTACCAATATTGATTGTAGGAGAAAACTCAATCAAGGGATAAATCTGTGGCACGTGTAAAAGACAGTTTGGGTCAGAAGAAGCATTGAGATACCACTCTTCTCTCCAGCTACTGCTGATATTTTAAACACTTTCCCTTCTCTCCATAAAACTTTGGAAACCTTCAGCCTGGATGAGTAGAAGAGGGGAGGAGAAGGAAGGAGGGGAGTGGAAGACAGTCTTTCTACTACCTGAATTTGGAAGACAGTTTCCTCCAGGCTGGTTCTTACCGGTCTGCATAACCCTACTAAAAATGAGCATAAAATTCACACCTAGTTTCCATGATGTGAGCGTGAGAGTGGAGGCACTCAGATGTCCCACTCAAGTGCACAGAGCAGGAACCTCAGTAGAGCAGAGCTCTGAAAAACGCTTATAAAGACCACCATAATAATAATAAACACCATAAACACAGTGGCTTAACAGAGGGATACCACTGGCTACCCTGGAGAGAAACCTGCTGTCTCCAGGAGGGTTGAGCCATCCACCCCTGGGGATCTTCAGTGCCATGTGGAACCACAGCCACGTGCTTGAATGTGTTGCCATATTATTCCCTGACGCATTTCATCCAGAAATGATGCGTTTCTCTCTCTGGAGCTGACATGACATCCAAAATACTTCCAGAAACAAGGATGCAGTGTTGCTTGAGGCGGATGGGATTACAAGGTGGACTTGGCAGCAAAACAGACAAAGATCCAGATTATTCTTCTGTCCCCAGTTATTCTACAAACACTTTCCCCCCTTACTGGTTGTTTATCTCTGCTTTCTAGTTACTGCCTTGTGACATGTAAATCTTTTTATTTGTGACCTGTTGCTATGCAAAGACAAGCAAGGAGAGAAATAAAAGCACTTTTAGCTCCGAAGTTTTCAGACATACTTGGAAAATACCCAAATGCATTTTCTGAACTATAGGAAAGACAAGTTGTTGCTTAAGAACATCCTCACTGGTAAATGTAATTAGTTTTAAAATTTGAAAGTATAGTGCTGAAATTCATTCTTTAAATGTGAAAGTACATCTTGGTGCCAGATACAAATAATTGACTTAGCTGACAGTCACAGAATACTTGAGAAACCATTAAAACAACTGAGAATTTAAATTGAATTAGTTGACCTTCTGTACCCACCGTGAAATTTCTACCAGAAAATTGGAAACTTTTTTGTTTTTTTCTTAGGGCATGTTTCTTAAAAAGCAGATGGAATCAAAGCTCAAAAGGAATTTTTGATCATGTAATTTTTCATACCAAATAGCCCTGATTAGCAAATAATAATGGCACACAGGTATGTAACAGCTCCCCAAATACGGCTGTTAATCCAGCCCTGCAGTTGGGGGATTATGACTGAATTATCAATCAGATGTCATTTTTTTTTCACATAGTACCAAGTAATCATTTACAATACGCTTGTGACAAAGCCCTGCTAAGAGCTTGCTGCGTATAAAGGTGAGTTTCAGTGGCTTGGCCAGAAGAGCATGGCTTTCTGGGGCTTTCCCACAGAGCGCTGCGTGGGGTGGGGATCTGGCCAAACGGACACATTAGGAACCAGATTTCCCAAGAGGATTCCTTCTCCGAGCCTAAAACCAGAAGCTGCTGGCCTGCGGGGATGGAGGAGGAAGGGGCTGCGGTCGGCTGCAGTTGTGGCCTGGGGAGCCGCAGGGGCCACGCCACAGAAAATATTCTACTGCCAAGAGCGGAGTCCAGCCCTAAGAGAACTTGGGCAGCATCTGCTGCCATCAACAACTGGTTTCAAGGGCTGTAGGCATAGGTTATTGTTTCATGACGTGATATTTGGGTGGAAGATTAGCCTGCCATCCCCGAGTGCTCTTTCTAATTTGACACTATACCATCCCTAACATAAAACCTGCATTACTGTTGTAAAATATTTTATTGCTGTGCTGTAATTGTTATTCTAGCTCAGCTTTCTCACTAGTGTGGATCCACTAGTGTGGATTTAGGGATACAAACGGCTTTCATAGCTCCTTGCTAACATAGCTGAATTGCTGATAAAGTACTGAAATACCCTCTGCCCCAAAGCACCCATGTGGACAATAATAAGCTATGCATTTTCCTTCATATTTGCCTCTTCTACTAAGTTTTCACCAAAAATGGGAATTTACCCCTCAGAAGAGAATGGGCTTGTTTGTTGAACCCTTATTTTTTAAGAGAACAGTTTAAATGGCTTCTCTAGACACACAAGTGTGTGTGATAGGAGAAAGGCCAGGCCATGCAGGCGATGGAAATGTGAAATACTTGTTTGTCTGGGTGGCATCTACAAGTGTCAAATAAATATAAAGCTCTTCAAAACAATTTTTTGAGGTCTAATAACATACATGTTATTGCAAAGCAATTTGGAATATATCAGAGAAAATAAATCTTGATGATTCCTGTACCTCAGCATTAACTACTTTCAACATCATGGAAAAATCATACCCAATTGAACAGAAATGATAACAAATGTAAGCACTTTTTAGCATCCTATAGAGCTTAGCAGAAAAAGTTATTAGTTCCTAAAGGTTGGAAAGAATGGATTAAATTGTCTTTCAAAGGATGTACTTCTTCAAACATCAGGCTTCTCTAGATGTTATCTTAAAAGCTATGTGAAATGACTACAGAACCCTAATGGCTGTGTTATTAAATGTTACAGGGCTTTTCCCCAAAGGATAACTGCATTAGTCTTGTGGTCCTCAGAATCTTATTATTGGAATAAGAGTATTTTTAAATGAATGGACTGTTCAAACCACTGGGAGTGAAATACAGTGTAGTAGCTCTGCACATTTTAAAATATTTTTTTTAAAAAAAAAAAAAAAAATCTTTGTGTTCAAGACTTTGCTTCCAGAGCTAAAATGAGAACTACTTTAGCAGAGCTCCTTGGTCTTTCTTGTGTTTTCTGCCCTAAATCTACAGTCACTCCATTCTACAGCAAAGCATGTATTTACGTGCCCAGCTTCAGCTATGAGGCTTGTTAAGCATCATCATGGAGCAAATGCTTTGCAGATCTGAAGCCATAATTTAACATGCAGACCACTTTTAATATCTGAGCTGACCCATACAATTAACACCGCATGGGGAATAGCTCTGCTTCTCACCTCCTCCCAGAGGCACAAGGCACTCAAAGCTGTTGGATCAGTTAAATCACTACTCATGCACCTGAGCTGCTTTCTTAACACATACTGTAGACATAGATAGCTATCACGAGAATCCATAAAAAATATTTCAAGATTGAAAATGAACACTGAAAGATAAAGATTTAAATTGTAGCTTCAAACCAAGTCACAGCTTTACATTCAAATTAAAGCAAACCCCCACATCCAAAAGGCCCACCAAACAGACAAGGAAAAAAGTGAACACAAGTCCCCTCTCTTTCCTTAACCCCTCAAAAATACACCAAACTCTATAACACAGACACTTACTTTCTCCCCTTTTGGTCCCACTATACCAGGAATTCCTTGTGGACCCTAGGAAGAAAAGTGAATGCATTAGTAAGAAGGCACTGGTGGTTGCCTTTCCTCAACCCATGGCCCTGTAGATGACTCCTGGAAACAGTGTGAACGCCCCAGATTGGGGTGTTGTTGTGGTGTTTGAACATGACCTCTAAATGCCAGGTCTGTAGCACTGCTGAATGGCAGGCTGGAGAGTTGGACAGACATGAGAAGTGCCGGGTCGTCTTCTAGATGAAGAAAAGTAGCAAGAAACAAGTCCTGGGGCAAAGGAAAGATGAGAAGTGAAGAATTAGTGACAATGAGGATACGGAGACACTGCATCAGGTGGCAAAGAAGGTCAGACAAAGGGATGGTGGAGAAGTGGCATAAAACATGTGGGATGGACTCTGCAGTGCGGTATGGTCATGGAGGATTGCCACCGCTTCTGAATCCTGAAGATATTTCTCTCTCTCAAGTAAGGCTGATTCTCCTTTCAGGAGACTTTTTAATCCAGGTAGACCTTGAACCTTATCTCAAAAAAAAAAACAAACCATGAGAAGAACAGTTTTGTTTCTAGAATGCTTCAGTTCACAGACCACATTTTCTTTTTGAATGACTGAGGAAAAAAAATCCCATGAGTGTGCATCAGAGGAGTGTTA